>JAZKJV010007633.1:0-165919 GCA_037367405.1 Ottelia alismoides
TATAAGGGGATGTGCGTGAAAGTGCTCCGATGTACATGCAATTAGAAGAAGGGATAGAGTACAAAACTCGGCCAAGATGTTAGGTATCACAAAAAAATGGGATATGAATGGGTTTTCCTTCGATTTGGTGAGGGAAGAAGGATGTGCTCCGACCACCGTATGTGGTCGAAGATGGCGGGGGTTGTGTATGAGGATATGTAGAAAAGCGGAGGATGGCGGCGGTGAGATGCGACCCGCGTCGAAGAGGATGAATGAAATCAAAGTGATGGGTTGGAAGCTCGCCGGAGTTTGCTCCGACGAGGGGTGAACTGGGTGATTAAGTGACTAAAAAGCAAGTAAACAAAATGCTAGAATAAATCTACGATCTACAAGTGAATAAAGAGCAAGAAAACATGCAAAGAAAATGACCTCGACTGGCCTAGACACCAGGAAGATGGAACCTCGACGGTCGGTGGCCGGAGGTAGGGGTGGAGCCGCCCTTCGACTCGCCTAGCCATGCCTCCGAGGAGCTGGAGAGCTCACTGTCACTTCACTCTATCTTGAGCTCCAAGAAGGGTGGCCAAAATGGGTCCAAGAGGGTTCAAAAAATGAATGGGAAGAAGATGAGGTGTTTTGCATGTGAGGTGGGCGACTCCAAAGAACGATGGATATCTAGCGAATCGTTGATCCAATCCTTCAAGCAACCTCTTGGCGTGTATAAGGCTACATCAAGGAGAAAAAGTCGTGAAGGAAGCTTAGCGATTGGGTGAACGGATCTGCCTTGAAAAATTCGAGAAAACGGACAAAAACGAGGCTCTGACAGGAGTGGCAGAGGCTGGTTAGAGAGTTGATGAGATGACAAGAAGATCGGTGTGTATCTAAAGAATCGACAACTCAACCCTTAATATAAGGATTGGGCTGTATAATGGATGTATGGGGAGAAAAAGTCAAGAAGGAAGTCCAACGATTTGGTGAAAGAATCGACCTATAAAAATTCGCGAAATGAGCAAAAACTAATGTTCTGACGCACAACAGAGGGGGGTCAGACAACGTGATGAACATGCTCCAAAGATCGAAGATAATAGGACGAATCCATGATCCAATCTTCAATATATACCCTGGACGTGTATGATGGATATAAGAGGAGAAAAAGTCAAGAAGACTTCATCGTGAAAAGATGCCATGATGCATCCTCCAAAAATCGGCGAATACAGCCAAAAATGTAGTTCTAACACTGTTCATGGTAATTCATCTATGTATTTTATACAAGAATTTTATTTTAATGTTTTATTTATCATTTTATCCAGTTTTAATATGTACATATATAATATTTTACAAATAATAAAAATATGAAATAATAAAAATAATGAATAATAAATAAAATGAATATTTTAATCGGTACAAGTATAGAATAAGGGTCCAAAACTCAACTTTCAAATTGTAACTCCGAAAAATATGAAATCGCCTTCATTAAATAGATTATTGAAAATTATATATAATTAAAGGTGAATTTGATAGATTTTGAGTTTTTAGTTAAGAGATACGGGTCTGGAAAGTTGGGATTCTGGAATCTTATTCAGATTATAACTTTTATCTGTGCATTATTTTTGAGTGAAATAAATTTTGTATTTTTCTTTATTTAATTATATACAACTTTTATGTACAAAGTTTCTTTATTTGAAGTATAAAAGGTGGGACTAAAAATAGGTCCCAAAATAATTAAAGAATGAATTAAACAAAAGGAATTTTTATTGTATTTTTGGCCCTTATCTCCCCCTACTTTATTCCTTGTCGACCTAGTCATCGAGATGCCTAGGTCTCGGGGTTTCGGGTCATAAAATATTTAAAATATTTTATTCTTTTTCTTTTCTCTTCTTTATTCTATAATTTTGGCTTAAAAACCGTATTTTATACAATATTTACACACAGATACATGGGTGCTAAAATGTATGAATTAAGGGCATTTACATGCATTTTCTAGGGTTTTTGAGGCCAAAATGATAGAATAAAGATGATGAAATGTGGATTCATCATAGACACATCTCCCGATTCACCAATCTAAGATGCTAGAATATCTAGTGAAGAACCAAGCCTAGTCGGACACGACTGGCCAATTACTAGACCAGAAACCAAAGATGCCGAGTTGCACCCTGTGTTAGAGCCCCATAGAAACCTCAGGTTCACATGCGACGGATGCCTAGGGCAGTCCAACCCAAACAATAGGTCATGCCCCAAATTCGAGGACATCCATCAGCTTGAAAGAGTCCTTCATGTCACGATAGGATGCTCTGGAAAAAATACCAAGCTCAGTAGCAGGCGACGGAGCCAAACATTCTGCCAGTAGTATGTGAAAAGGGGTCCGACCTAAAGATGCACCACTTAAAAACCCGACTAGCCGTGCACTTCTTAACCATATCACTGCATTTATGCTATCACCCGGACGAAGACCATCCGGAGAAAATCTCAAACACCTTATTAAACCCTATCAAAGCATTTTGGAAGCAATCAAGACATCACAAGGTGAACGACATGCCAAAGATGCAGAAAATCCTGTTGGTCATGCATGGTAACACCCCATATATGAAATAAAAGCATCTCCACACAACTCCAGAGACCTCAGAGTCCGACGCTAAAAGAATCCTCTCCTGCGAGGCCGGGAGTTTATACATGCAAGCAGTTGTGAGCTCTAGAGAATTAGCATCTACTGAAAATGGTTCAAAAAGGACCCAAGGCACTTGCCATTCACGTCCAATAGGTCCCCAAAATGCACTGAAGAATCAAACATGATGAATTTTGGTCCATCGATGCTTGGACAGTCTTCTGTTGAGGTGGACGAAGCTCCTCTATAAAGGACGACTTCTGAGCGGCCCTCAATGTAGCACTTGACACAATCGGATGTTGCATTGTGGTCCACTCATGCCTCGAGGTGGGGATCACCCAAGGTCGCCATACCTTGCGTACCTTGCAGTCATGACATCCGGGGCCCCATGCTCGATACCAAAACAACGAAAATTGAGGATCAGAGGCATTGGAGCCCCACCCTTTGTCGAGACCCACGACCATGCACAACCTTCCGACCCTTTTCAACAACAAAAGGGTAATTTGACTTCTCATAAACATGTACTTTACGGACCATGGACCTTATACCAGCAACAAAGTCACCTGAACATGCCAAAAATACATCTCCATAGATGAGGCATGCTCCATCCAAAGGACCAGACCCTCTACATGTCCCCGAAGAGGCCCTTGGGGCCCTCTAAAGCCCTAGGCCAAACCTCAGAGGCCCCAACATCGATAGAAGCCACATGCGTAGTCCCACATCGTACAGTTGGAGCCCCAACCCCACATAGTAGAGCCCCAACATCCCTAAACGCATTTCTGCACAGCCCACACCTCCCATACAGCCCACGGGAAGCTTCTTGTGCTGAGACAACAACAAATTGAGACCTCGGACCAGATCTTGAGCCATGATTGCTGGGTGGAGTTCCTACAAGATCGGACAGAATCCCTCCTCGAACAACGGAGGACCAACACCTCGAAGGAGAACTTCGAAGGCCCCAGGTAACCCCTTCAGCCCTCTCCCCTTCTGCCTTACTTCTCACTCGACTCCCCTGGTGCTCCTGCGAAACCCTAGTGTGCCACCCATGACCATCATGAGCGATGGCCCTCATACCTTATTACTCCTAAGATGTCCATACATGGTGATGCAACCAAGTGAAATAATGACCTAAATAGCGACTCGACAACGAACCAACGGAATTAAACTGACGAACGAATAAAAGGATGAATGATGAACAAATTTCAGCAACAATAACGTCAAGTTACTCAAGCTTTAGCACCGGTTTTTCCACAAACTTTGGGCAATACGACTAGTTAATGGTCACGGGTAATAAATAGCGATGATTGCGGAACGGAGTCTCAATAGATCACCAAACAAAATTAACGATATAACAATCCACAATCTAACAATATTTGGTAGAATAAAAGGTGGAATCAACTCTCATACCACAACCGGCAAGTGAGGTCGTGCTCACTTCGTATCTGGTCATACAGCAGGTGGTCGGCGGCAGTGACGTGGTCTGGCGTCAACAACGGGAGGCTGGTAGGGCGTAGGGGAAAGGAAGGATGGTTCGTGGCGAAGGCGGCTGGACAGGAGCGGGGCGAGTGGTTGGTCACGCGTGCGGGGCACGGTGCTGGGAAGGAGGCGAGGTCGGGTTGGTGGGCTGCGGCGTCGAGTGAGGAGGCGGAGGGTCTTGGGCGGCGTGGAGGGGTAAGGTTCTGGAGGGGAAGTCAAGAGGGGGAGGGGGCGGCACTGTGAAGGGGGAAGGAAGGCGGCGGCGATGGGAAAGTTGGGGTTGGGGAAGAGATGCGGGAGGGAAAGAGGAGAAGGGTTTTCGAGAGAGGGAGGGCGAGAGAGAGGAAAGGCGGCGGAATTGGAGAGGGAGAGAGAGAGATCCGAGAGAGGGAAAATTAGGGTGGAGAAAAAAAATGCTCAATTCAACTTAATTAGCCCTAATACGAAGGGGGCCCTTTATAGAGGCTACTCCCCCTCAAAATAAGCAACAAATCCCTAAAATTAGGGAAAAAAGAAATCAAAAGGAAAGGATAAAAAGGGCCTTTTATAATGAGCCTTTTACATGGGAATTAAATAAGTAAAATAAACAAAACAAATGATAAATAAAATAAACAAAATAAATGTTCACACAAATTGTTATCATCCTGCATCAACTCCCCCCTGCTGAAAAGAATCTCGCTCTGTCGAGATGGCATCGTGGAAATTCTGAAGTATATCGGGGCGGAGTTGTTGGAGTTCATCCTCGTCAACCCAGGTGCAATCGGTAAAAGGTCGTGCCTTCCATTTGACTAGATATCGTCGGAAGAGACCACGTCTAGTCGTCATATCTCGGATGTCTGCAATATCTTCAATCTGATCAGCATCGGTTGTGGCTGGCGGTTGGCGCGTATCATCATCAGGAACCTCTGGTGCGGTGGCCTCTGTCGGTTCATCTCCATGATATAGGAAGAGATCTGATACATTAAAGACTGGCGAAGTCTGGACGTTTGGCGGCAGATCAAGTAGATAAGCATTGGGCCCAATCCTTTTGAGGACTCGGAATGGACCAATCTTTCGCTCACTTAATTTGTGGTGGACTCTTAAAGGAAACCTCTCTTTTTTAAGGTGGACCATCACTAATTCTCCAACTCTGAACTCGCTCTCTCTTCGGTGTAGGTTGGCTTGGGTTTGGTATTTCTGGGTCATGGATTGGAGTTTGGCTCGGATTTCAGTATGGATGTGGGTTAGATGTTCGACCAGATCCTCAGCAGTTGCACTACTTCTCCCTTGCATGGTTGTGGGTTTTAGGTCAAGAAATTGGGTAAGTGAAAAGCCGTACACACTCTCAAAGGGCGATTTTCCGGTGGACCTATTAGTGGAACTGTTATATGCGAATTCAGCTTGGGGAAGAATTAGATCCCATTTGGACGAAGAGTCCCCTGCAAGACATCACAATAAATTTCCTAATGATCTGTTAACTACTTCGGTTTGCCCATCTGTTTGTGGATGATAAGCGGTGCTATATTGCAAACGAGTACCAAGATGGGACCAAAGCGTACGCCAAAAGTGACTCAAAAACCGGATATCACGATCAGAAGTAAAAGAACGAGGGACACCATGCAAACGGACGACATCACGAAAAAACAAATCAGCGACATGAGATGCATCTGAGGCTTTCCTACATGCAATGAAATGTGCCATTTTTGAAAATCTATCCACAACCACAAAATAGAGTCAACTTTCCGCACAGTGAGGGGTAAGCCCAGCACAAAATCCATGGTGATATCTTCCCAGGGTCGCAGAGGAATTGGCAGGGGTGTATACAGTCCAGTGTTCTGCCGGTGGCCTTTGAATCTTTGACATCTTTGGCATTTCTGTACGAATTTTGTAACATCCTTTCGCATCTTCGGCCAATAAAATCGCTCTTGAAGAAGAGTCAAGGTCTTATCCCTTCCAAAGTGTCCAGCTAAGCCTCCGTTGTGTAGTTCTGAAATTAGATTCTCACGAAGGGACGTGACATGGATGCACAGTTGGTGGCCTTTGAATAGGAAACCCTCATGAAGAACATAAGTGGCTGTTGGGTCCTGCCCAGTACCAACACATTCGGCATGAACTTGACCGAAGTCAGGATCAGTGGGGTAGCGGTCCTTGAGAGTGTCAAATCCTGTTGTGCTGACGGTCATTGTGGTCAGGGCATGTGCTCGCCGGCTCAACGCGTCGGCCACACGGTTCAGGGTTCCGGCTTTGTGTTTGAGATGGAAGGTGTATTCTTGGAGGAAATTAACCCATTTGGCATGACGCTTGTTAAGAGTTTTCTGGGAGTTCAAATATCTCAGGGCTTCATGATCAGAGTTAAGGATAAATTCACGTTGGATCAGGTAATGCCTCCAATGCTTGAGAGCTTGGACCACGGCATAAAATTCGACATCGTAAGTGGAGTACCGTGATCTGGCTTCGTTCAATTTCTCACTGTAGAAGGCGACATGTCGTCCTTCTTGACTTAGGACAGCACCAATCCCGACATGTGAGGCGTCGCAATCGACTACAAAAACCTTGGTGAAGTCAGGAAGTGCCAAGACAGGAGCATGTGTCAATTGATGCTTTAGATTTTGAAAGCTCTTTTCTGCTTCAAGAGTCCAAGCGGGTGCGCCTTTACGCGTACAATCTACCAACGGAGCTGCACAAGTGCTAAAGTTCCGAATGAAATGTCGGTAGAAAGAAGCCAATCCCAGAAGCTGCGAATTTCAGTGAGGGTTTTGGGTACGGGCCAACTTTGAATGGCCTGAATCTTGGAGGGGTCAACCTTAAGTCCATTGACGGTGACAATGTACCCCAGGAAGAGGACTGTGTCAGACATGAAGGAGCATTTCTTGAGGTGAACATACAGTTTTTGGGCTCTCAGGGTTTCCAGGACTTGTCGAAGGTGAAACAAGTGGTCCTCTTTAGTCAAGCTGTAGATCAGGATATCATCGAAGTACACAACCACAAACTTGCCAATGAAGGGTCGCAACACATGATTCATGGTTCGCATGAAGGTGCTTGGGGCATTCGACAAGCCGAATGGGATGACCGTCCATTCATACGTGCCCTCTTTGGTTTTAAAAGTAGTCTTCCACTCGTCTCCAGGTCGGAGGCGAATCTGATGGTAGCCGCTGCGGAGATCCATTTTGGAGAACAGTTTGGCACCTGATAACATATCAAGCATATCATCTAGGCGTGGAATGGGAAAACGATATTTGATCGTTATCTTGTTGATAGCACGACTGTCCACGCACATTCTCCATGTGCCATCTTTCTTCGGGGTAAGCAGAGCAGGAACCGCCACGGGGCTCATACTCTCTCGAACATACCCACGTCGCAGCAGATCAGTAACCTGCCGGTTCATCTCTTCGTGCTCACTTGGGCTCATTCGGTAATGGGGTAAGTGGGGTAGACTGGCTCTAGGGACTAGATCAATGTGATGTTGAATGTCTCGCAACGGGGGTAGTCCTTCGGGCAACTCTTCAGGCATGATTTCAACAAACTCTTGAATGATGGGCTTTATCTCAGGCGGGACTTCAGGTGGAGTTGTCTCTTGGTTGTCCACTTCACGTCCCATTAATGCATAGATAGTGGAGCTCTCCTGAATTTCACGTTGGAATGTTTGGGCTTCCATCAACAACACGGAGCTCGTGGTCGCAGACTTTGCTGGTGGGGTTTTGTTACCAGTTTGGGCGGTCGCAGCTCGAAGTGTAGCCACTTGGCGAGGGCTAAGGGCTTCACGTTGTGGCCTGAGGGTTACACGCACTTTGTCTATGAGAAAGGTGTAAGTGTTCAGTTTTCCTCGGTGTTCAGTGTCTCGATCGAATTGCCATGGTCTCCCTAGAAGTATGTGACAGACATCCATAGGGGATACATGGCACCACACCTCGTCCTTATATGAAGGACCAATGGAGAAGTTAACGAGGCTTTGACGGTGGATCGGGAGTTGGGTACCACCACGAAACCAAGCCACACTGTACGGTTTCTCAAGTGGTTGAGTTGGCAGACCCAACTTATCGACCATCTCTTGTGAAACGAAGTTCTCAACGCTCCCTCCATCAATGATCAGCGAACAACGTCGTCCTCCTGAGGTGCAGGTGGTTCGGAAGATGCTGCGTCGCAGCCAGCTATCAGCATCGTGGACAGCGGGGGTGAGCAGAATGTTTGTGGGTGCGCTGTCAGGAGCAATAAAGTTTTCGTGTTCGAAAACCAGGAACATACCGGATTCGTCTCCATCCACTCCTAGAGGTTCATAGTCATCGGCTCCCATGGTGTCAGCAGTCAACGCAGTCGGATCATCTTCAGGAAATTCCTGCTGGTCAGGGTCGGGGTATTCAGGGTCGTCGACGGTGCATAAATGGGCGGGTCTAGCTTTCGGGTTTGGGCATTCTGCTGCGCGGTGCCCTTTCTGAAGGCATCTGAAACAATTATCGGGTCCTACTCCAGGACGAACCCCGAGAATTCCTGACCCAGCATGAGCTGGTCGGGAGTGTGAACTTGTGCTTCCAGTAGCAGTGCGGGATATAGGGTTCCCCGATTTGATGCTTGACTGTACGCCCACCCTAGTTTGTCCGGTAGAGATGGTTGGTGCAGAGGGTGTGGCAGTAGAGGCAGTTGTGATCGTCGTGCGTCGTGTGAGGTTTCTGGATAACTTCGCTTCAACCCTTTCAGCTCTATCATGGGCAGCGTCTACTGTTCGACAGTCACACATATACAATTCATCTTGGATGTTGGTTCGTAATCCATGTGTGTATCGGGCCACCAGTTGAGAATCGCTTTCTTTTAAGTTGTTCCGAGCTATCAGAACTTGGAACTCTTCAGTGTAGTCCCGAACAGTGCGTGTTCCTTGACGGAGGTTTTGTAGGCGATTGTACAAGTTCTGTCGATACTCCTCCGGAAGAAACTTATCCCGAAGTTTCTGTTGCATCTGTGTCCAAGAACGAATGCGTTCTTTTCCCTGACGATGGCGTTCTTCCTGGAGATGTTTCCACCAAAGTAAGGCAAATCCTTTCAGCTTTAACGTGGTAAACTGTACTCTTCGCTCACTCGGCAGTTCCTTCCAAATAAAGAAATGTTCCAACTGATCCATCCAATCAAGAAAGATGTCTGGATCGCGTCGTCCATCAAAGTCGGCAACGTCAATCCTTATTCCCCGGTCCCAATTAGGATCTTGATTTTGATTGTGTGGTCGACCTCGCAACTCAGGCTCTCTCCTTCTATTATGTTCTTCAGGTCGACGTCTACGAGGTATTCGATTCTCACTCTCCTCGTCACCTGAGGGTGGCGGCGACTCCAGGTGTAGGGATGGTTCATCGCTAACATCGCTTTCAGAGCTAGGATCAAAGACAATTGCGTCATGTTCATGATGTCGGGGATTACGAGGGTTATGATGTCGCCCACTTGAAGTGGAAGAGCGGCTAGTGTCCCTTCTCCCGTGTTCCCTTCTGTACTCCCTATCCATTCTGTCAAAATTCAAGACCTCCAACTGTTGAGTGTTATTGGCTACCGTCCTCTCTATGTTTTCTAGACGAGTGTTAGTGCGACGGATTTCCTCACCCAAGTTTGCTATCATGGCTTCCAACCGCGCCATGGGATCAAGACGACGAGCCATAGAGGTCTGGTTCTCACGGGTCTAGGGACTCAACAAGTGCAATATGATTTTTTTGGTTTTTCTTGTGGTGTTTTTTTATATGCAATGAATAAATGAAGTGCAAGTGAGGTGCAAGTGAGGTGCAAGATCGTGATGCTCTGATACCAAATGATGCAACCAAGTGAAATAATGACCTAAATAGCGACTCGACAATGAACCAACAGAATTAAACTGACGAACGAATAAAAGGATGAATGATGAACAAATTTCAGCAACAATAACGTCAAGTTGCTCAAGCTTTAGCACCGGCTTTTCCACAAACTTTGAGCAATACGACTAGTTAATGGTCACGGGTAATAAATAGCGATGTTTGCGGAACGGAGTCTCAATAGATCACCAAACCAAATTAACGATATAACAATCCACAATCTAACAATATTTGGTAGAATAAAAGGTGGAATCAACTCTCATACCACAACCGGCAAGTGAGGTCGTGCTCGCTTCGGATCTGGTCAGACACGACGGTGGCTCGTTCCGGGCGGTATTCGGGGCGCAGGGGCTGGCTTCGCAGCAACACGACAGCAGGTGGTCGGCGGCAGTGTCGTGGTCTGGCGTCAACAACGGGAGGCTGGTAGGGCGCAGGGGAAAGGAAGGATGGTTCGTGGCGAAGGCGGCTGGACAGGAGTGGGGCGAGTGGTTGGTCACGCGCGCGGGGCACGGTGCTGGGAGGGAGGCGAGGTCGGGTTGGTGGGCTGCGGCGTCGAGTGAGGAGGCGGAGGGTCTTGGGCGGCGTGGAGGGGTGAGGTTCTGTAGGGGAAGTCAAGAGGGGGAGGGGGCGACACTGTGAAGGGGGAAGGAAGGCGGCGACGATGGGAAAGTTGGGGTTGGGGAAGAGACGCGGGAGGAAAAGAGGAGAAGGGTTTTCGAGAGAGGGAGGGCGAGAGAGAGGAAAGGCGGCGGAATTGGAGAGGGAGAGAGAGAGAGAAATCCGAGAGAGGGAAAATTAGGGTAGAGAAAAAAATGCTCAATTCAACTTAATTAGCCCTAATACGAAGGGGGTCCTTTATAGAGGCTACTCCTCCTCAAAATAAGCAACAAATTCCTAAAATTAGGGAAAGAAGAAATCAAAAGGAAAGGATAAAAAAAGGCCTTTTATAATGAGCCTTTTACATGGGAATTAAATAAGTAAAATAAACAAAACAAATGATAAATAAAATAAACAAAATAAATGTTCACACAAATTGTTATCATGCTGCATCACATGGCATCAAAAATGGCGAAGTCTTCTCATACTTTACATGGATTCTTAGCAAAGCTATGTTGGGAGATCTGATTGTTTTTTATACTGGTTGTCAGCTACCTAATACAACCCTCCGCAAGGGGGATTTGTACCCTGGTCTTTGGGGTGACTGATATACTGTTCTTTCAAAATACATGTCATTGATAAAGCAAAATATTTCTTTGGGAAGCAGTTTTTCACCAAAGATCTTACCGAGTTTCGCTATTTCCGTGGCCTAGAGTTTGATAGAAAACACAGAGGGCTTGTGATGAGTCAAAGCAAGTATGTGATGGGTGATCTTCTTTAAGAAACTGGGATGGCATATTGCAGATCTGCTACTATTCCTATGATCCCCATAATGAAACTTTATGATTATGACATGGATGAAGTTGATAAGATGGGATACAAAGAGATAGTTGGGAAGCTCCTTTATGTGATGATCGTCAAACTTGATTACTCATTTGCTTTGCGCAAAGTCAACTAATTCATGGAGCATCGACAAAAAGTCAATATGGATGCAGTCAAAATGATTCTTAGATACATTACGTCCTTACAAGGTAGGAGACCGCTCTTTAGCAAGGGAAGATTCCTTGCCATATCAGGTTAGGTTGATGTGGACTATGCTTGTTGTTCAAATGATAGAAAGTCCACCACAAGTTTTGTTGTTTTCGTAAGTAGTTCTCTAGTCACATGAAAAAGCAATAAGCAGACAATAGTTTCCAAATCAAGTGTAGAATATGGATAAAGAACCATGACTCAGGTTAACACTAAGATGATGTGGGTCAAGTTTGTCTTAGTTGACCTAACTATGGAGGTACCTCTTCCTATGGAACTCGTGTGATATCCCGACAACCTTGTTCATCGCTGAAATAATAAGCATACAATGCACATTGAGGTCGACTATCGTTTTAATAAAGACGTTATCCATAAAGTTTTTATATCTGCATCTCATATTAGTTCAGTAGAACATACAATTGACATCTTCATTAGAGCACTTGCCAATGGACCATTCTAGAAGTGTACATCTAAGCTAAACCTAATAATCATCTATGCTCCAGCTTGAAGGGGAGTGTTGTAGTATTATTGTATTGCAATTTTTTTCTTTTTCTGTGAATATGGCATCTCTGTAGTCTAATAAGGAAACTTCAATTCGTTTCTTTGATTTCCTTTCTATATATAAAGGATCTTAAGGCTACGTAATATTGATTCATTTATTTCCTTTCTGTAGTGACCAATGGTATCATACCTGGCTTTTTTGATATTGTAGATGGGAAGTTATTGTGGAGACGAAAGAATGAATTGCCTTATTGTTGAGGCCCTAGAAATTCTCTTACATAGGAGAGAAACTTGTTGGACAAATTACATGAAGAAGATAAAGAAAATATAAATTACATAAACACTATAAAGGATAACTAATATCTCAACACTCCCCCTCAAGATGGAGCATAGATATCAATCATGCTCAGCTTCGAGCAACATATCTGGTAAGGCCCTCTGGCTAAGGCCTTAGTAAGTACATATGTTGTCTGGTCTCCAGAGCTGACAAGAGTAGTGGTAATGAGACCATTTTGTATCACGTCACGAGTGTAGTGGCAATCCACTTCTATGCGCTTGATCCTCTCATGGAAAGAAGGATTGTTTGCAATGAAAAGAGTAGCCCGATTGTCGTATTGGAGGTGCATGGGAAGAGGCACCTTGATAGTCAGGTCAATACCACATCATCTCTGTGCTAGCATGCGCCATAGCCCTGTATTCTGACTCAACTCAAGATTTGGCAACTACGGTCTGCTTCTTACTCTTCCAAGACACCGGAGAATTCCTTATGAACACTGCAAACCAGGAGTAGACTTCCTGTCATTGGGACACAACATAATTTGCATTTGCACATGCTGTAACTGAAAGGGATACCTCTGTTGAATAGAAGTCCGGTGCCAGGTGATGCCTTTAGATACCTCAAAATCATATGGACTGCATCCATATATGCCTGTCGGGGATGCTCCATAAATTGACTTACTTTACTCACGACAAAGGATATATCTGGCTTGGTAGTAGTTACATACATGATCTTGTCAACAAGCTCCATTTACTTCCTCTTGTCGACCTCCTCAGTGTCATCATCGTAGAGCTTCATGCTAGGGTCCATAGGGAGCTTCATGCTAGGGTTCATAGGAGTAGTAGCAGGTCTGCAATCTACCATGCCTATCTCAGAAAGAAAATATGTAACGTACTTCCTTTGGGTCATCAGAAGACCTCGCTGGTTCCTGGCAAACTCTAGTCCAAGGAAGTACCATAAACTACCAAGGTCCTTGGTCACAAACTGCTGCCCTAGAAAATCCTTGGTAACCTGAATGCCCTGCTCATCATCCCTTGTAACAATGATATCATCAACATAGGCAAGAATGACAACTGTACCTCTCTTAGTCTTGTACACAAACAAAGAGTTCTTTGCAGTCGATCGCACAAACCCTTGTTGCTCTACTAAGTCCGAGAGTTTTTGGAACCATGCTCTTGGACTTAAGGTCATAAATAGCCTTGTGTAGCATGCAAACCTTCTGACACTCCTCAACAATGAACCCATGTGGCTGCTGCATGTAGACCTTCTGTAGATCACCATATAGAGAAGCATTCGCATCAAGTTGGTAGAGGGGCCAATCTCGTGTCACAACAACAAATAGAAGGATACATAGAGTAGAATGTTTGGCAATTGGAGAAAAAGTATCATGATAGTCCACCCCATATGTTTGGGTGAACCCATGTGCCACAAGACGTGCCTTGTAGCGATTCACACTGCCATCTGCATGGAGCTTCACAGTGAATACCTATTTGCACCCAACAACGGATGCGTCAAATGGAGCAAAAACAAGACTCCAAGTGCCACATGACTGTAGTGCGACCATCTTCTCCATGGCTAGTCGCCACTGATTGTCATGAATATCCTCCTAATATGTCGTGGTCTCTCCACGACTGATAGTGTAAAGGAAAATCTTTTGAAATCCTCTGAACATCTGCTCAAGGAAACATGGGCTCTTAGAGGATATGTAGCACACATACATCTTTACTTTCACATAGCAATCGACACATCAAGATCATCTGTCATGTCTGAACCAGTGTTGTTAAAAGCGAGAGGCGCTCCAAGGCGCTAGGGGGTGCAAAACGCCCGAGGCGCTAGGCGCTCCCTAGGCGCTCGCCTGAGAAAAGCAAGGCGCCATATATAAAAATAAATAAATTATGCACAAGTCTATGTAATATATGCACATAGACACATGTGTACGTATGTGTAATTGTAAATATATGTATGTATAACTTATATTTCAATCTAAGACCAATCCAATATATTTGTGGGTGTGTTTACATGCACGTATATAAATGTGTACGAGTACTTGTGTGTGTATGTATAATTGTAAATATATGTATATGTATTGCTTATATTTCAATTTAAAATCAACCGAACATATTTGTGGGTGTGTTTATAAGCGTGTATATAAGTGTGTGCATGTACATGTCTATGTCTATGTATGTGTATGTATATGGTATCACCAAATTATATTTTACGATTAATCCACTATTTATTAATGTGTATGTATAACGTATACATGTACTTGCATATGTATGTATATGTATTAAATATTTGTGTTTATGTGTGTATTTGTATGTATGTGTATCTGTATGCGTATATATTTGCATACATGTGTATGTATTTATGTACAAGTATGCGTACATGCCTATGTATACATGTGTGCTTTGTCTATTTATATGTATATATATGTATATTTATAATACTTCAAGCTAATATATATATAGAGAAGAATATATACTTTTTAGTCAAAAAAGTATATGTAATATTTATAACTAAAACATGAATGTACATGTATACGTATATGAAATAGAAGTGCGTGTAAATTACATATACATGTGTGTGCATATGTATAAGTATGTGTGTTAATGATACTTAGAACTAATATATATCTAATATAAAAACCTAAACATGTATAAAAATCCCACGAAGTCGGCAAAAAGCCTTACTTTTGCCTTAGGCGCTCTAGGCGAGCGCCTAGAGCCTCAAGCCAGGCGCTCGCCTGAGCGGCGTCTGAGGCAAAACGCCTCGCCTGGAAGGAGGCAAGGCGCTAGGGCATCGCCTCGCCTCGCCTGGGAGCCTAGGCGAGCGCCCGGAGGGCTTTTGACAACACTGGTCTGAACTTGTAAGTTTCCCTCTTGAGAGGGTATCTTCTCATCCTGTAGTGACTCATGCTGCACAGACAACTCAGATTGCCATCATTAGAAACAATGCACTCATTACTAACTTGAGGCATGCTGGATGATGGGGAAGAACTGTGAGCAGGGGGAATCAAGCTAAACCTGCGAGTAAACACACATGGCAAAAAATGAGTCAAGTTGGCAAGCCTCACAATGAAAGGAAGATCACATGGAGATCTATGGGAGGACCTGACACTGCTTTTGCAGAGGAAGGTGGTCAAAACGAAGGTGCCACGGGTACAGTGAGACTAGTCTAATAAGAATAGTGGAGGCACCGACATGAGGAGGCTGGGCCAATCTATAAACCCATCCAATCACCCTGTCACCCTGCCTGTAAGTATGTCCTGAAACACAAGAGACAAAGGATAAAAAATGGCATGTCAATGCAGATCCTTAGTAATCTGACTAATAAAAAGTAAGTTCATTTGAAAAATAGGGGCATATAAAACATTCTAAAGGGGCATGGATGGCGTCAGATACACCTCCCTCTGCCTTGTAATGGGTAAGTGTACCCCATTAGCAATAACAACCCATCTTCCAGGAGGTATAGTCATGTAGAACCTGAACTGGGCTCTGTCTCCATATAGATGGTGGGATACACAAGAGTCCATGATCCATTTTGTCATATCTGCACCGCTACTGCCAGTAAAAGCGTAAGCGATACCTGAGGAGCTTGAAGAGGCTCTGGTTACGACTGCAGTATTTGTGGATCCTGTAATAGTGGTGTCGGTCGTCGGAGTCATGATCTCTCGTATACGAGAGACAATGTCATCCAGGCGTGGATTTGCCTAGGAAGTTGGAGTCTCTGAAGGCTTGATTTATTCTACCACACGAGCAGATGCAAATTATCCATGCATCATATATAGGGATGCAAACGGTTACAGATATATCCATATCCGATCCTTCACCGTATCCGTTTTATGCATATTTTGACATCCGTATCCATATCCGATTTTACAATGGATACGTATATGGATATCATTTTGATATACACAAACATCTATATTCGTATTTGTATATCGATTTTCCTATGTAAATATACTCATAGATTTATTTTTAACCCATCTAACATAATTTTATAACTTCTTTTACCATGTTTGTATAATTTTTATGATACAAACACATTTAGTAAATTTATATCATGTGTTTTCCAATTCGTATATATTTAAGTTGATTCTATAGAGTATTTTTAACATTACTTGTACGCGATCAGTATCTGTTTTACATCCGTATTAGTTTTTTATTTTTTTAAGGACATGGTAAGATAGTTTAAATATCCTTCAATATCCGTATCTGCATCCGTATTCGTATTAAAAAACGAATAAGGATACGATAATACCTATATCCACATCAGTATTTGTCCGTTTGCATCCCTTATCAGATAGCATGTGTCCTCTGAGTATCCTAGAAGACGACAATAGCTGCAAGGACCACACCGACGTCCATCGCCTTTACCTCGGGGACTACACCCTCTGAACTGGGTAGATCCTCCTCTACCCTGCGAAGTGGCCATCACTGAAGATGGCTATAGAGTGGTAGTAGGAGGAATAAGAAGCCTGCTCAGATGCCTGTAGGCCTCCTCTATGAAAGGTATGGTCGCCCAGTAAGGAGTTGTGCTCGTGTTGCATCATACTTCGGGTCGAGCGTAGCCAAAAAGACTCCAATCGTCATGGAATTCCTGTATGCTATCTGCTGCTCAGTGGATGTTGTAATATGCATGAAGCTGTGAAGCTTCTCGAACATGCCATGAAGCGAGAAGTAGATTGTGCGCAATGGACGACCATTCTGCTTGGCCTTGTAAATGTCAAAGTGAAGCTGAAGAATCTTGGCCTCATTCTTCGCTTGCGCATAAGTAGATGATAGAATATCCTATATTGCCTTGCAGTTGGCTGATTCATAATATCATTTGCTATCTCAGTGTTGAAGGTTCTGGAGAGCCAAATACGTACATGTGCATCGTCTTGTTTCCACGAAGCATTGTCCCCAGTCTTATTCGTCGACTCTACCTTCGTTAAAATGTGCTCGTTATTGTTGTACTGCATGAGGGTGAGAAACTGCATGGACCACAACTTATGGTTGGTCCTATCCATCTTTACGATGGGAGTCGAGCTTTGAAGGCACCATACGAAGAAAAGATATTGCCCTTGTTCTCTGACATGATAGAAGAACGGTCGAAAACGAAACTCGACTGGGAAGTAGACCGATCTAAGCGAATCTACACAATCATAGAGAGAATTGTTTGTACGTGTAGACTTATACAACCATCCTCATCAATCCCTTGTGCCTGCTGAGCGGGAAAACATGATTTATATGTCTGAAATCACATTTTTCAGTCAAATTCAGACAATTTTTGGTTCAAGTTAGGCCTCTGATCAACGCACAGGAGGGTCTAGGGTTCCCTAGATGGTTCTGGTGACACCTGTAGAAGGCTGTGAGGGCCCCTTGGTAGCGATAGGGGGCCCTTGGAGGCGGCCCTAAGAGGCTGGAGCTGCTTCCTGGAGGCAGTGCAGGGCCTGCGACAATGCCTGGTGGTTGGCAGCAAGCAAGGACGACGCACACAAGGTGCAGCGCACATGGGAGTCGAGTTGGGCTGGCAGTGGCAGCAGGTAATTAGGTCAAAACTTCGGTCTAGAACCGTCGCTTTGATACAATGTGGATATGAAAGAATGAATTGCGTTATTGATGAGGCCCTCAGGTTCTCTTATATAGGAGAGAAACATGCTGGGCAAATAACATGAAGAAGATAAAGAAAATAGAAATTACACAAACACTATAAAGGATAACTAATATCTCAACAATTATCATATCCCTTAATATTTGAGAACGTCAAATCAATCAATGAAAATGCTACTTCTGCTCATCGTTGCTCCCCCCAATTAGCCGTGTGCCAAAGGTGAGGAGGATGGACGGGCAAGGGACACAAGACCATCCTCGTCGAGGATCACATGTACCCAATAAGCTTCCTGTCAAAGAAGCAAGGCCTCCAAAAAGCCCTGACCCCATGTATGAAGATAGGGACCACTTCCACATTCTTAACTTGGAATTTGATTGCATCACTCACTTTTAAGTGTAGTTCATATGAATTGCATCTGCGATGTGCTGTAATGATTGAGGTAACTTTCTATTTGATTTAAAGGTAGCTAAGTCTCACCTTGATATTATAATATCTAGAAGTGATAGTACTTGTTATTTATCTTTTCCTTTTGTAAAAAGGGACTAATTATTGCATAAATCGATATCCTCCTAACACGGACAACTCCATAACATAAAAAATGTGTTAACATAAGAAATAGTTCCTTTGTCTTAAAGTATTGGAAGTGCATGGTGTCAGCACAACTTTGTTATGTGGACCAATTTCAGTAAAATAAAGACGGACGATTTCTACGGAGGCTGTGTTGATGTGTTTCAGATAAGAAGTTGCATCATTTGTCCTTTTACATTGAAAATTCTTGATCAACTATAAAAGTTATAGTGTGTTTTCATTTGTTGATATATTTCTACATTTTGTGTATCTTTCCAGTTATTTTATTTCTTTATGTCTATCTTATGTAATTTACCCATAGCTCTCTCCCTTATATAAGGGAGCCTAGGGTTACAAGAATAATACATCTCTTTTTTTTCTCCCAACATGGTATTAGAGCGACGGTCTTAGATTGGAGCTCGGGTATCCAAAAAAACTCTAGACCCCACCTTCCAGCCCCAAGCGTGCCCTCCTTGTGCCCCTGCACCATTGCGCCGACCCGACATCACCCCCGTGTCTGTCCCGTGCTGCCCCAGCATCGCGCGCAGTCCCAGGTGCCGGCCCCAGCACCCTCGCGTGGCTTCGCACCGCCCTCGCGTGCCCCTGCGCGCTCCTGTGCCGGGCGCAGCCCCAATGCGCCCTCGCGCGCACAACGCAACACGCTCTTGCATGCATACTCTTGCACATGCGTGACCTCCGTGCGTAGGCTGCAGGTGCAGTCTCGTGCGTGTTGACTCAATACGTAGTTCTCTGCACGCCGGCGTCGGTTCTCTCCTCCGATTGATGGGTTTGCATGCATAAGTCCACCCACTCCTCATCAAAAATGGTTCTAGTCCCTTCCCCTTGTGTTCTTAGTGGGTGGTCGTACCGGTGCACCTCCAGAACCACTCCCACTGGCACCAGGGAAGCCGCCACGTGCACCTGTGAGTTCTCTCCTCTCAGACTCGCTCCTCATGGGCTCCTTTGTCCCCTCCTGTATGCCCTCCTCCCCCCTTCGGTCCGAATGTCATCGGAGTAGACAAACTCCTCGTCATCTGAATCTGAGAGGACATTGAATATCTTGTCAAACATGAACTCCTTGAACTGTTCATCCCTTCTAGACCTCTCTACATCCTTCTCCTTTTTCCCTTCCATGCTGGCCTTCACTAAGTCCCTCACGTCTTTTGGACAACGAGTGCA
This sequence comes from Ottelia alismoides, assembly GCA_037367405.1. Taxonomy (NCBI): domain Eukaryota; kingdom Viridiplantae; phylum Streptophyta; class Magnoliopsida; order Alismatales; family Hydrocharitaceae; genus Ottelia; species Ottelia alismoides. The sequence goes on from JAZKJV010007633.1 coordinate 19,598, forward strand.
CTTGGCAACATTTTTATTGCTACCAACAAGGTGATGCTTCAGTCTAGTAATACCCCCCTCCTCCCAACCTCTTCCCACATAAGTTGCACTGTGGTTTCGCTTTGTTGCTATCTGGAGCGGTGGCATACTTCTAACCAATCTCTCCACCGTCCAAATCCATCTGTCCACGAGAACCATCAGAGTCTGAACCGGAATGTGCTATGTTCTTAAATCCTGAACAAAAAACACACAAAATTCAAAAGATGCAGATTTCATGAACAAAAAAATCACTAAATTGTGGATCTATTTTTTAAAATTTTCGGATTTATTTAATTAGACACATTTTCTTAACAAAAATCATCATCAAATCATGTTTCCTAACTCTTAAACAAGAGATCCAACTCCATCCATCCATAACATCTGTTAATAAACGCACAAAAATCAAAAGCTCCAAATTCCATGAACAAAAACTTCAATAAATTGGGGATCTATTTTTGTTTAATTATCGGTTTTTTTAAATACACACATTTTGTAAACAAAATTCACCATAAATTTTGTTTCCTAACTCCTAAACAATATATACAACTCAATTCAACCATAACATCTCTTAATGAGCACACAAAAATAAAAAAATCATAATTTCATGAACCAAAAACTCAATAAATTGGGGATCTATTTTTGTTTAATTTTCGGTTTTTTTTAAAATACACACATTTTGTAAACAAAATTCACCATAAATTTTGTTTCCTAACTCCTAAATAATATATACAACTCCATTCAACCATAACATCTCTTAATGAACAAACAAAAAACAAAAACCCCTAATTTCATGAACCAAAAACTCAATAAATTGTGGATCTATCTTTTTAATTTTCAGATTTATTTAAATACACACATTTTGTAAACAAAAATTACCACCAAATCATGTTTCCTAACTCATAAACAAAAGATCCAAACCAAGTAATCCTATCTCCTAATTACTACACAAATATCAAAAGCTCCAAAATTTAGAGCCCAAATTAAATGCAAAAGGAAATTATGCAATACTAATACATAACAAACATGAGAGCAAAATCACTAAGGAAGAAGAAATAAAAAACTCACCTCAAAATGCAAAGGAAGAGAGGAAACCAAGGTTGGAATGCCAAGATTGGGATGCTGGAAATGGTTGTCGATATGCCTCATTATATAGGCAGAAAAGCTTTGAAAGAATATGCCATGTGTCGGCGATATATCGCCGACACCCGGTATATCGCCGATATATCGGCGATATATCACCGATACCATGAAAAAGGATATACAACTGGATATCGAAATGAGGGGGGCATCGATACCGATATATCGCCGATATATCGTCGACATGGCCTTCCATGATTAGCACATAGATGGAGGACGTTCCCTCTGACCTGGATATTCCTATTGCAGTTCGAAAGAAGATGCGATCTTGTGCTTCCTATCCCCTGGCTTCTCAGGTCTCGTTTCATCGTCTAACATGTGATTTTCATAAATTTGCAACGATTTTATCTGTCGTGGAAATTCCACGGAATTATGAGATATTGAAGGATAGTCGCTGGCGCTTAACTATGGAGGAGGAGATGGTTGTGCTACAGTCACGTGGTACGTGGAGTCTGGTGTTTGCTCCAGTTGACACGTCCGTTATGGGATGCAAATAGGTGTTCACTGCGAAACACCGTGTTGATGGCAATGTAGATCGCTATAAGGCGAGACTTGTGGTACGTGGGTTTACCCAGACATATGGGGTGGTCTATCATGATACTTTCTCTCCAGTGGCCAGGCATTCTACTCTGCATATTCTTCTTTCAGTTGCTGTGACACGAGATTGGCCCCTATATCAGCTTTATGTGAAGAATGCCTTCCTCTATGATGATCTACAAGAGGAGATCTACATGCATCAACCACCTGGGTTTACTGCTGAGTGAGAGCGTTAGAAGGTATGCAAGCTGCACAAGATTATTTATGGCCTTAAACAGAGTCCAAGATCATGGTTCCAGAAGCTCTTGGACTTGATAGAGCAACAAGGGTTTGTGCGATCGACTGCCGATCACTCCTTGTTTATGCAGAAGACCCGGAGATGTACTATTGTCATTCTTGTGTACGTTGATGACATTATTGTTACAAGAGATGACAAGCAGGGCATTCAGGGTGCCAAGGAATTCCTAGGTCAACAGTTTGTGTTCAAGGATATTGTACATCTACGTTACTTCCTTGGGTTGGAGTTTGCACGGAACCAACGAGGTATTGTGATGTCCCAAAGGAAGTATGTTGCAGATCTTCTTTCAGAGACATGCATGGCAGATTGCAGACTTGCCACTACTCCTATTGACCCGAGCATGAAGATATATGATGATGACACTGAGGAGGTCGAAAAGAGGAGGTGCATAGTGCTTGTTGGTAAGCTACTATATGTGACCATCACCAGACCCGACATATCCTTTGTTGTGAGCAAAGTCAGTTTATGGAGCAGCCTAGACAGACACATATGGATGCAGTTCATATGATTTTGAGATACCTGAAGACTTCACCTGGTACAGGACTTCTTTTTAGCAGTGGCTCATTTCTCTCAGTTACAGCATGTGCAAATGTAGATTATGCTAGATGTCCAAAGGATAGAAAGTCTACCTCGGACTTTGCTGTGTTTATAGGGAATTCCATGTTTCATAGAAGAGCAAGAAGCAGACAGTGGTTGCCAGATCTAGTGTTGAGTCAGAATACATGACTATGGCACAAGCTACCATGGAGATGACATGGGTCGGATTTGTTCTTATTGACCTGACTATAGAGGTACCACTTCCCATGCACCTCTAATGTGACAATCATGCTGCTCTTTTATTGCCAACAACCCCGCATTCCACGAGAGAACGAAACATATTGAGATAGACTGCCATTATACTCGAAATATGATTCAGAAGGGTCTGATTTCCACTTCTCATGTTAGTTCAGGAGAGCAAACAATAGATATCTTTACCAAGGCCTTACTCAGGGGGCCATTTCATAAGTGTTCGTCCAAGTAGAGCATGATTGACGTCTATGCTCCATCTTGAGGGGGAGTGTTGAGATAATTCTACATTCCGTGTATCTTTCCAATTATTTTATTTCTTTATGTCTATCTTATATAATTTACTCATAGGTCTCTCCCCTATATAAGAGAGCCTAGGGTTACAAGAATAATACATCTCTTTTTTTTCTCTCCCAACATCCTTGAACATTGGTAGGATCAGCGTGGATGGATACTGTAAAGACTGAGAATTGTTCACATCTTAGTGCCTTTTTTGCTCACCGAAGTCGAATCTGCTCTTCCGTGTTCCAGTGATAGATTTTTTACGCAGATGGTTTTCATTCTGCATTATATAACTATTATTTATGAGCATCATGCTGTAATTTAATTTTCTTGGTTTCTGTTGGTCCTGTAATGTGTTAATCTTGGACATCGAGGTGGTTCATAAATCTTACGTTCATAATGATTGTGTAGGTATTTAAGTATAGCAAGCACTGCAGAGTTTGTGATAAATGTATTGATGGTTTTGATCATCATTGCAGGGTATGATTTTATTACTGACCATTTATTTTGCTTACGTTCAATATGAAATTTGTAATGAAAAATCAATGTTTTATTACAGTGGCTTAATAATTGCATCGGCAAGAAAAACTACAAGCTTTTTTTCATTCTCATGGCGTCTGCTCTTCTCTTGGTGAGTTCTCAACTGCATTCTGAGGAACTGACATGCACTAGACCTTATTGGCACTCTCTCTAGAGGCATTTTGTTCGCCACAAATAAGTTCGCACTGGTACTATGCATAAATAGGTTCTTAGCCTATCTATAGGTGCACGAAGCATTATTTTCTGTGTCCTTTTCATTTGGTTTATTATTGACAGGTCTCCGTGGTTTGTTCACCATGGGCTTGGGCTTGCAGCTTATCCTACAGTGGTCATTGGGCATCTTCGTCTTGGTTCGCTGTTTCCTTGAGCGGAAGCAATTTGGTGTGGATATAGCCTTAAAGCTGGGAAGCAGTTTCTCCTTTCTGCCGTTCATTGTGGTAGTGGTAAGTCTTCTGACCTTTTTCTCTTTTGAATGAAAAGACATGCAATCTTTAAAGTATAACATATTTTTTCTATATATTTCTTTTGGAAGGTATCTTGCACTTTCCTGGCCATGATTGCAACATTACCACTTGCCCAACTACTCTTCTTCCATATTCTGCTGATAAAGAAGGTCAGAGTGAAGACTTCAACAACTCATCTTACAATTTTTATGCTGACAACGTTTGTGCTTCTGTACTATGTTTGACCCTGCTGCTTGTTTTCCAAATGTATGCATGTATTTAAGAGGAGTGGTCTATGTAGATGCGGTATTAGTTCTGAATATCTGTAAATATGCTACTATGGAATGTTTATATAATTTTAACTTCGGGAGGAAAGGTAATCATTCAAGTTGTGTGAGCCAGTGTTCTGAAAAGGCTCATAAAGAACATTATGTTCTGGCCTAGATGGCTTGAAGTCACTCCTCTTGAGTTGCTACTTTAACCTACTTAGTTCGAAAAATCTAATGCTAATGGAAGCATCTCTTCTGCTCTGCTTGACATAAATGTTATTTAACAGGGACTCAGTACATATGACTATATAATTGCCTTGAGGGAACAGGAGCTGCAAGATGCTGGAGGGCAACAGAGTCCTCAAATGTCTCCTGTGAGTTCTTTTACAGGGTTGAGCAGTGCAAGCTCTTTCAACACTTTCCATCGAGGTTCTTGGTGTACTCCTCCCCGACTACTTCAAGAGCAGGTATGCGATATTTCATGTTATGGAGATTTTTATCTTACAAACAGTGTTCCTTATGAAGTTAAAAGTTTTCAAAACTTTCTAAATTAAGGCATGTATCCTGAAAGCATTCTCTATCTTTCTTTTTATAAAGCTAAAAGCATTCTCTTTATTCTTCAGATGGTATAGGATACGAATATTAGATATGGTTATGCATCCTCTTATTAAAAAAAATTACTACAAAATTTGTTCTGGAAAGAAATCACATGTTGCCTTCTTTTAGTTTTTCAAATTGTTTTGAAATTATATGAAGTATGGGAAATCTTGCCTAAATGGAAAATTAAACTTGTGAAAGTAATTTAGCATATCTGTTTTGAAACGATTAATCCATGTAGCCGAATCTGCTTATTTCGGAAAATCATGTTTGATTTGATTTAGAAATCATGTATAAAAGCTTGGTTGGTTGGTTTGGTTTTAAAAAATATTCTGCCTTCCATGTTCATTGATCCTTGATTTCTGACTAGTATTAGTTGCAATGGCGTTACCTGAACTTTTTCATGATCTTTTCTTCAGCTTGATGTCATTCCTCCAGACAGTGGCAGGAGTAAAATGATGGCAGCTGATGACAATAATGGGAAAAAGAACACTGGGAATGTAATATTTAATCCATGGACATTAGCACGATTAAATGCAGAAGAGGTCTCTAGGGCGGCAGCACAAGCAAGAAAGAGATCTAAAATCCTGCAACCGGTCATGAGAAGAAAAGTCCCAGGACAAGAGACGGATAGCAGTTTTGATAACAGCAGCGGTCCGATGGCTTCACGAAATGATACCCGAAAACGGGGTAGCAAGAGGACTAGTAGACTACCCGCCGATCTTCCTCTTGAACCACTTGCAAGAATTTCCGCTAGTGCCACAGCGAGTGCCGGCAGTGACGTGGTTCCAATAACGTCTAGAATTTTGGCTCCTCTTCAGCTTGAAGCGAGAAGTGCGTTCCTCAAGAGCCGAGCTATATCTTCTGCTGGAGTTGCCACTTCTTCACCTGATAGCAGTCTCGATTCTCCAGATCGTCCATTTCATGCGTCTTGCTCTGGTCCTGAGGAGGCTCAAGGATTGGCCACGTTAACCTCTTCACTTGTCCCAAGTTCAGTCCAGAAAGGGATTGAGCTCTCTCGATCAACTAGTGATGGGTATGAGGCATCTGGTGGTGAAGACAGCGACAGGGTTCCATCCAGAATTGTGCACCGATCATTAAATTGGAACAATCTTCTTTTCAATTCTGGCCCAGGTGATGCGACGAATATACTGAGGGCAACATCATCTAGTGGTTTGCAGTCAAGTCAGACAGCAGCAGGTTATTTCGATCTTACAGTTTAGCAGCGCTGAGATCTGCATTTTCGAGAAGAGTGGCAATCAAAAGTATGTTAATCGTTCAGGTGCTTCCGCGAATGTCAAAGGAAACGGTTGCAAAATCTAGAAAACCTGGTTTTGGTGGTTGGTGTTCTCATCGTTATGATTCTGCTTGTCAGGGATCTGAAAGCGTATACCGCTAAGTGGGAAGAGTGGGCAGACGAGTTCTTTGCCCTGTCTTGATGTGAAGTCTAACCACATGGTAGTGACTGGTAACTTGCTGCCGGTCTTTGTAATTCTTGCTAGATTTCGAATTGTCATTCTTCTGTTTTCTCTAATGCCCATTTCCAAACTTCTTTCTGAAGTCTTTTTACCGTAGAAATCAAATCAATTTGGGAAGAAGTGCACGTCGAAATTCATTGTTGTATTTTTTTCTTTGTTCTTGATGAATACATGTAAAATTATTGGTAATTGTGTCTGTTTTCGAGATATTGTTGTTCTCTTTTATGCCTTGAAAACCAGGTAGGTTGCCATTGAAGTAGGTTGCCATTGAAGTAGGAATCTGTTGAAAATGAAGAATGATAATAAGGTACCAAAGAAGCTTAAAAAGCACAGATAATCACATGGTTAAAAATTTATATTATCAGCTTCCTCCGTGAAGGATTCTTTTAGATTTTATTTAGCATCTATTTTGCAACAAGATGTGGAAATTGATGGAGATGTTATTCACAGAGTAAATGCAAGTTGGTTAAAGTGGAGAGGAATCTTTACCATTCTTTGTGATAAGAAAATCCTTTTGAAAGTCAAAGAAAAGTATTATAAAACAACCGTGACTAGTGAGATATACTATGCTCCGTGGATTAAAATGTTAGCCTGTGAACCATAGATATGTGCAAAGAATGATAGTAGCGGAAATAGAAATGTTAAGGTGGATGTGTGGTCATACATGAAAAGATCGGATTCAGAATGCTGTGATCAGAATGAATGTTGGTGTAGCTCTAATAGAGGATAAAATGAGAAACCGTTTAAGATGGTTTGGCTATTTGCATAGGTCGGTTGATACCGGTTAGAAGATGCGAGATGCATGATTTGGGATGTTGAGCTGGCTAAGAGTGGGTTAGGAAGGCTCAGTAAATGTTGGAATGAGACTATCTGAAGGGATTTGGATTTAAACCGGATAATGATCCAAAACAAATATGAATGAAGGCTAAAAATGCGTGTAGGCGACCCTGCTTAATTGTGGGAAAATGTTTTGTTGTTGTTGTAGCTTCCTCCGTGGGAGAAATTGCCTAATAACCGTGTTTTTTCGTTGATTCTTTAGAGATGCTGCCAATAATATGAAAACCGATCAAAGTAGAAACAGAAAAGCAGCAGCAAAATTCTATAAATTTTAAGTAAGAACGTTCATATTGTGGAATACTAGTATGCAACATCTTTTCTTCAGCAATTTGAAAATCAAGTGGGAATTTCTCCTCTCAAAATATTCCTGAAAGGAGATGGTACTTTATGGCTGTGCGTTGAACTGAAGGGTGAGCTCACTTTTTACTTGGAAAGAGAAACTTGTCTCTCATCACATTTCACTTGTAAATTATCAGCACTTGGGGTCTGTTTGATTGCTGGGTAGGGGTTGGTTGGAGTAACCTGATTGGAATAGTAGCGGTTTGGGATGGTTATGAGGGTTGGAGAGAGTTGGAATAAAGAATGTGATGCGATGTCACTATGATTTGTGATAGAATTTCATTCCATGAAAAGAGGGGAGTAAATCAGGTTACCCCAGGGTAACCTGGGGGTAACCCAGTTACCAAACGAGCCCTTATTAGGGTAGGCGGATTTTGTGTATCCCTGATCCTTATGCAGTAGCTTGTTGGCTTGCTGATAGGTTTCTGATGTCCAGCTTGGCAAGCTCCTCAATTTGCAGCTCTTGAAAAACACGCATGTGGCTATGGTATTGAGAACAACAAATATCGAATACAAACAGGTGACGGTAAAGGCTTCTCCCACTGTTGAAGATGGCAATCTGCTTGCTGCATTCCGGTACTCTTTCACTACTCGATACTGGAACAGTGCTTCGGTTGCAGCCATTCCTATGTTGGCGGAAAGAGCCAAATATAAAGAAGTCGACGTCCTTCCTCTGATGAGCAAGAAGGCCTTGAGAATTTGCAGAAACCCACCTTGGTTTTCGTACCCAGAGATGATGATGGCCAAGTTGCAAGCCACCGTCACTTGGGCAAGGATGATTGAGTAGGAGATGCTGCCTGCAATGGAGAGGATCGTGTTGGACGGAAGAGATTTGAAGGATGCTGACAACGTTGAAGGTAACAAACATAAAGGAGAAGACCGCCGCATTGATGGAGAGGATGGCGATGTAATTCCCAATATATGTCTGGACTAAGGGAATGTAAAGGTGCCTGAAGGACATGAACGACGAGGGGCCCTGTTCATGCCTCTGTGATCGGAAAACAATCTGAATGATGTCTGCCTTTGCCAGGACAAGGAAAGTAAGCGTAAAAGGAACTGTATATGCAAGCGAGAAGATGGTCTGAGAGAGTTTCAAGTTGAGGAGAGAGAAGAACCCTGCACGGACTGGAAATCCTGCTGCCTCGAAGAGTGATCTTATGCGAAATTGGACTGCGTGAAGAACAGCGGGGGACGAAGTGACGAACGCCTGAGAGAGAAGTACGGATGCTGACAAGGGGAAGACGAGGAGTGTGGAGATAGTTGCGTAGGAATGATAGTTGCGGAGGAAGGCATGGATTGTCTTCCGCAGGATCTTTGCTGCTTCTGCCATACCGAAACCACCGGTGGTTTCTCCTTCCTATCGATGGTCGAGGATCAATGTGGCTGTGCAGGTGGCATATGAGAACATGGGAGAGTTATGCAATAGATAATTCGATGCCCTTAAATAGACCTCTCCCTTCTCAATTCCCTTCACGATTCTCAAGGACCCCATGCTCTCAAGATCAACACTGCAATAACCCACCTAATAATGGACATCCATCAGAATCGGTTATTTCCCGTCGACCTCATGATGCGTGAACCTCAACATTTGCGTAAACCCGTGAAATCCATGTAACTTTTATGAGCTCACCATATGATATGGCCAGTGTTAATGTAAAATAGTTCTAGTTTGATCATGCGATTGTTGTTTTGGTGCTTCAGGATAAGGGTTAGAATATTGTGGAAGGTAGAGTTTTTCCGAGTGGAGACGGAAAAGGGCCAACCACCACGAGAAGGAAGGCTGCTGAGGAGCTTATCTACTAATTAAGAAGTGATTGTCTGTCACGCCATTTTATATTATCAGGTAGGTGGTCCATCCGATGTAATCCACTGAAATCGCTCTCAACGTCTAGGAGAAGGCAGGGCGAAGATTATTTAGAGCGTGGGTTAGAAACCTACAATGTGGTCAAGTTGTCATGGCCAATGAAAAGCAAGTATTTTAGTTTAGAGAACGGGTCAAGTGTCTTCCAGCCCTTGCATGGATCAAATGAACTCCTACCTGCCAACAGATACTGCCTTGTAGAGGCCTTCCTAATCGAGGTTAGGATCCCGTCCCTGCCCATTGGCTGCATATGAAATCTGGTATTCTTTAATAATTGTATGAATATATCTCAAATCCCTCTGACTTTGACGCAACGCTGTTATATCCTTGTATAGATGGGCTTTCCCTTTCAGTCTTTTCAGATGCATAACATGACACTTGATTTGGGTAGGTCTTATGGTTAACAACCAAGAGATATTTGTAAATGCATACAATTGATGTCAACTTCCACTGACAGTTTAGACAATGGCATATAAATGATAAAAACGGGAACAGAGTTTGGTGTGGTGTGTTGGAGATAAAATAATTGGGTTTGGTGCAAAGTCGCCATGGGCCCATGACGATGTCTGGTTGGAAAGATGGGGATGAGGTGAGGTGTCAGCAGCATCTGGCGTTTGGAGTCGCCTGCATATTATTCCCTCCTTTTTTTGTGGATTGTCAACTGTCTGCATGGGTCCATTCCCATTCCCTCTCTGGTTGGACTGTCCGTATTAATAAAATAAAATACCACGCGAATGCATGAAACAAACAGTTTGTATTATAGGAAACCGCTTGGACGCCTTTGGAAACATCTACTACTCTATATAAAGGTGGGCTTTCTGCCCTATGACACGTGGTATCATGTGCATCAGCTATTCCTCTCTTTTGTTCAACGAGCGTTGGCTTTAATTTTTACCCTTTTCCCTCATCCTATTTTTTTGCATTGCCGCCTCCCCACGTTTAAGGACATGTATTGCTACTTCTCTTTGCACATGGTGTCCAGCTGTTGACGTTTCGTCACCCAAATCCACCTCATTCCCTTCGGCTCAAAACCGTCCTATTTCCGTCGAAATTTACCTCCCCCCTCCTCTCAATCCGGTTGTTATTTCTAGAATCCTCGCTTTCTATCGAGACTACCCGCATTCCAACTTCTGTTTCCGGAACCCCTCAACCTTCCTTCTTTCTTTCCGTCCTTCCCTGCATTCCGACGTTTGTTTTGACCATTGAATCATTTTTTGCTGAAGGTACGCTCTCTTTTGTTTGTTTGTTCAAAGAATAAGGATTACGCATCTCCTGAAGGATATGGGAAGATCCTCAAGCGCATCACGGAAGCGTGCGGATCGCATCGTATGCGATCGGTAGCGACCGGTCGCACTAGTTGCTCCAGGCAGCGGAATTCAAAAAAAAAATTAAATGACGAAACCACATGATCCAAGAACACTTCTTGGATCGTTTCATCAAAACCACAAATAGGTAGTATGGTTACCTCTTGAAGCGTGGTTGCGATCGAGTCTCTAAATCAAGAGACCACCTATCTGAAGTCTGATCCAACGGAGGAGACGCTTGCGAGCACGTTGATGGGACGCGTTCTCCTTGCAATTCATGTTAATGATCCAAGCAGCGGATCTCCTGATCTTGTCACACGAGATCCAACATCTTCTTCACGAGCAAGGAACGCCAAAGGAGATGGAGATCCATGAGCAGATGATCCGGCAGCATAACGATGATGCTGCGACGATGACGACTCTCTCAGCTCCATGGTCGACGACCACAATGGGAGAGAGGGAGAGCACCTTTGGCGTGTAGAGAACGGGAGAGAGGGAGGGCACCTTTGGCGTGTAGAGAACGAGAGAGAGCTTATGGATTGATCATGTCACTAGAAAAGCAAGGGGTGCCTCTTTTTAAATAGTGTTTTGGGATCCATGGATCTCAATACATGGACAACACAAAATCAATGGATGAGATTGATTTGTATTTCTTTCAATGGTCATGATTTTGTTGTGAAAATTGAAAACACAACAATAATTAATTTAATTTAAATTAATATATATCGATAAATCAATATATTTTAATTGAAATTAAATCAATTAATTATCATTGGAGATAATGTGGAGATAAACCACATCCCCTTAAAAGGGGAGACGGCTACCAATCATCTTATGAGATCTCATTATCTCATGAGATCTCATTTTCTCATGATATATCTCCAAGATTTACAACAACAATCCAATTCACATTTATAACATACCTGATTAATATGAATAGTACTATCAACATTATTCATATCCATGATAATTAAATCACATTTAATCATCTTGGATCTCTTTTCTCATGTGCCCAAATAACATGAATCACATTCACATTATTCACATCTTTGATAATTAAATCATATTTAATTATCTTAGATAACTCTCCTTATATGGATAAATAATACGAATCAAATTCATATTATATTTTACGATTAAATCACATTTAGTCATCCATATCTCAATGCTTGGATATATATAAATCAACAATGGAATCATTCTTGAACTCTTTCAAGGATAATGCGCTTTCTCCATGGATACTTGGAGATAAGGACAGGGTGATTATATTGTTCCACGTATAGTGACTTAGATATTAAGATCACATCTCAAATCCAGATGTTGCAGACCTCCCGTAGATGCTTGATTAAATCAAGACCATAAATCTAATCAATGTCCAATATTTGGACCAAGATCAGATCACTTCTCTACTGAGAGGAGTCACTAAAATCCAGACCAGTTTCATCACTCCCTATGAATGGAAGTGTCATGGTTATACAATCATTTATGATCACATCACCCTCAGGTATTCCCAATACATGTACATCCTGCATACTGGAAGACCTAGATTAAACCTGAAGGTTTTAGATCTCTTTTAGACTGACACCTTCAGGGTTTTATGATTAAGTTTCTCATTCGATCAATGGGATTAAGTATCGATCATGTACTTTCCAAAAGCACATATCATACCTTGGTGTTGATCATATATACTTTCCAAAAGCATATATCAAGCCTACAAATTCAGTCAAGCTACCAAAGCGAGACGACCATGCACGAAATTTGATTCTTCCGGTTCAGTAAATGATATCTCATGAGTGAGCTCATGTCTTCCGGTTCAGTAAATGAACCTATATGATCCCTTTGAGAGGTCGTATTACTCATGTGCCCTTATATGCACACCAGCTCGCCGGTATATAGACCTTGATTAGGCCATCAAACTATTGGTCTACCAAATGTACATACTCAGACATATAGTAACACATCTGTCTCCGGTCAGAGGATGCATGCCTATACCATGACAGCATACGACATAGGTCTTTGGTTATCTTTATCTCGCCAAGTCAACTCTTTAACCTAACTAATCTGACACCTCCGAATCTCTATTTCCATGTAGAGGACCTGCATCAAGAGGTCGGTCAGATATCAACCTTTAGAGATAAGGATTGCCATCTCCTACTTAGGCTGGAGATCTCATCTTAACAATCATTTGACGATACTTGATGAGTCCTCAATCTAACTCTTTAGATATTCATTCAAGCACCAGCCTCTATGATTCAATAATTGAATTAACAGATGTGTGATCATTAAGATGGCCATGGTACATAACCCTAATTGTACTAAGGGACCTATTATGCAAATTAGTCATTCTTCATTTCAGATTAAGGAGTGAATTGCAATAACATTTATTGCATAAGCTCGTCGTGGGATCGCATGTCCAACAATCTCCCACTAGCCCAAAGAGCCATTAAGGGGCTAATCATTTAAACCCACACCCATGTGACAATCATAGGCTATTTAATATATCAGGTAAGTTGATCAGTCACTCTGTTCCCGAGAGACTATGCCAAGTCCTTTTATGACACTTGCATATCCCTCAGTAACAAAGTTCGCATCCAATGCGAATGTTGCATCTTATGCAACCAATACTCAATATTGAGGCAGTCATAATGTCTTTAACACTACAACTCAACAATCGTTATAACTAGTGTGTTATCTCAATTATCCTTATCAAAATACCCTTATTCCTAGAGATCTCTGTCTCTTAAAGTATATGTAGTTAAGACCTTTTAGATCACTATCTATAAACTCTTATGTTCTTGATGATGAGACTTTGAGATCATTATCTCTAAGTCTTTTCATCTTTGAAGATATTGTTTTATTACTGCAACTAAGTGTTTTATCTCCATAGTAGGAATAGCAACAGTTTACTACTCCTACTGCATGACAGACATCTGGCTTTTCATACATATCTAGCACATACCAGGCTTCTAGCAACCTATGCACAAGGGCAGATGTATCAATAACGTGACAATCACAATTCTCTCTCTTCTCTTTGCTTCTGAACAACTTCAGAACTAAGATCAAGAGGTATTCTTGAGATCATACCTCAAGGTATGAAATAGCCAGATCATAAAGCACTTATTATCATCCTTATATCATTCTAAATGATTAGTATATTATCTACATTTGGCACGATGAACTCATTGCTACTCCCACCAAGATTCACATGGTTCATCAAGATTCCATTTGAAATCATAACATTTATAATTTCATCAAATCTTATGTTCCAACTACAAGAAGCTTATTTGAGTCCATAGATGGAGTTATTCAACTTGCACACCTTGCTTTCCTCAACCATGAAGCCCTGGGGCTACTACTTATGAATATCCTTGGAGAGGTATTCATAGATGAATGCAATCTTGACTTCCATCTCGAAGATGTCAAAGTCAAATTGTGCAGCTATAGTTAGCAATATTCTGATGGGTTTAAGCATGGTCACTGAAGAAGATGTCTTCTCTTCGTGTGTATCTCGTGGATACAAGCCGTGCTTTGAAGGTCTTTACCTTCTCATCAAGTTCCCTCTTTCTCTTGAAGATCCATTTACATCTTAACGGGTCTTACCCTTATAGGTGGATCCTTGAGGGCCCATATACAATACTTGTATATGAAGTCTACATTTAGACTTTACTGCTAACATCCATATCTCCATGTCATGATTTTCAGAAGCTTCATCACATGAAGTCAGATCATTGTCAGACTTATCTGACACATGGAATTCATCTTCAAACTCATTTGAAGAGGTATTAGTGTTTCATCTTTAGTTGTCCTTTTAGTTTCCGACTTAAGGAGCCTCATTATCATCTCAAGATTCAATGAGTTCCTTCACTTCATTTCATCTTGATTCTCAAGAAAGTCATCATCTTAGAAGCATATTCTTAGAGATGAAATTCTTTAAGAATCTCATGGTCATAAAGTAGGCATCCGATACCATTCTTTATTTTCGTAATGAAGTAGCACTCTCTGGTGCTAGATTCCAGCTTACTTGCATGGAACCTTATTAAGGATATATATATATATTGTAGTCTCTAATACATATATACCTTTGGAAACTAAGAGATAACTATGTTAAGATTAATCATTTATCAAATCATATCACACATGATCTAATTGTATCTCCCTACAACTTCATTGAGTTTAGGTGTATTAGGAGAAGTGAGATAGGAATGATATTCCTATCTCCATAAGATATTCCTTGAATTCATCTAATAGTACTTGCTACCTAGGTTAGATCAAATTCATTTCATCTTCCTTGAAACATTGGTTCTAAATCAAAATTGTGAAATCTTTTAACATTTCAAAGGTTTCTAAGGTGAAAGGAAGGAATCTCATATCACAAATAATCATCGAATGATATCACATATCATCAATGTTTATTATGATACAGATGATCCACATACATCAATATCTATAAGATATTGAATACCTTGGCATCTTACACAATTTTCAGTAAAAATGTATTGGACATATTTACTTTGAATGCAATATTCACAAGTATGTAATATTTGAACCTTTAGACAATCTAAAGTTCAATATCTCACTAGTCTATCGATCATATCAATAGACATATGTTCAAGACTCGATGCCAGATCATTGTCAAATGATCTTCATCCTCCCATTGACCTATTAAGGTTTACTTTTCAGTATTAGACATGTTAATGAACCTTTTATTATTATTCTAATTTAGTAGAGTCCATTATCATAACTCTTTATGATAGGTCTATTCCAGAATACATGCTCATCTCCAACAATGAATGTATTCTAATATCTAGGTCATAGAGACATTCTCTAAAACCAAGGGGTCTCCCACTGAAAATATGGTCTATCTATCCTATGGAGATTGTTGCAACAATTGTATCAATTCCCATATAGATGACTATCAATCCTTAAGATCAAATTTACTAATCTTCTACAACATATGCAACAATTGCAAGTGCCATCAGAAGAATGAGATACAATTATTAGACTTTAATCTTATCTTATAAGAAAGTCAATTTCAATGATTAAATGTAGATTATTTCGATGCACTATCCGAGTCTTTCTCTAAGGATCCTAGATAGACTAGATAGTCACACTATCAATACATCAGCTTATTGCAGTATTGGTATTCATCCAACTCTTTGGATGTCATATGTATAGAAATCATAGAAGTACAGTCAACTCTTTGATTTTCCTTCTAACTTGGGTCCAACCCATGCTTCCACTGCGCTCTCTTCATCTATAAACAACAATTGCTTAAGACGAAGGTTCTCTTACGTTGAACTCAAAAGATTTCAATGTAAGAGCATTTCAACATTTATACATGCTTCATTTAATTCATACGTATGAATATTATGAAGATTCATGAATGACTTGAGTATAGACAGTAGAATGATGACATTCATCATATCTACATCCATCTAAACTCTTAAATACTTTGGTCCAAGGCATGTATTCAAACATTTTGAATACATCATCTCTTTGTAGAGTTACCATTCTGCATAATGCAATGAACCATGTCATTCATGATTAAATGTTGGGAGCACATATGTATGCGAAAACATCTTCTTTGATTTTATAAGGATTAATTTGACAATTATCATCGACATGTCACTTTCAAATTAGATTCGATGAGGGATTAAGATTATAGAGGCATACAAACCCCGAGGTAACGTCTTATTGTCTTATTTAATTGTCACTCTTCATTTTGATGAGGAAACTTGCATATTGCAATAACATACATTATGTGTCCAACCGCAAGGATAATATCTTGATCATGAATTCAATTCATGATATTACACTGGTTATTATTGAGTACAACTTTGATGGGTTTAATGAGGATTATCTGAAATAATAAATTTTCATATATATATATATACATATACATATATATATATATTACTTTGATTTAGGAATTTTTATATCAAAGTTGTCTTGCTTTGTCAACATTAAAAGTTCATTCCCTTAATCACTTTCAATGTAAGAGATATTCTTACCGTTATATCTCTAGCAAGATATGGGATATCCTTTCCTATCTTTGTTTTATCTCAATAATATGAGAAAATACAACTCAGATAAAAAGAAGCATGAACTCATTCCACCTTGTAAGTCCAACTTGCATTTCCCAATTCGGTCTCTAACACCCGAGTCCACCATCCCTAAGGTCCCTAAGGTGATGTTGACCCGTTGTTATTTGAACCAACCGTCAACATGAATGGAACTCTCTATGCACAACGCAATATCGCCCCAATAATATGAGAAACCGATATTAGGGTCACTACGCATACGACCTTACTCTTTTGAGAAGCAAAGAGCCCGATCCAGATGCGCTTGCATACAAGAGTTGTCACTTCGAACAAGCGTCTCCTACATACAATCCCTGGAGACGTAACCATTCGCATTGAGGAGAGACCATTGATGTCACTTATGTGATCATCCACCTCATATTCAAATTTAGTTAATTATCATGGATCACATTCATATAATTAATTTTTTCAAGGGAAATATAACTCTATTCATAATAGAGTGTTTTAATTGGATATAATTCATTTAATTTCATTAAATCAATTATCAATCCAATTCAATAATCAAACTTGATTGTTACTTAAAATAGTGGTATTATCTCAAAGTATGTATTATTCGAATTTTAAAAATTAGAAAATACATCATGATTTCTCAAGCATCATTCGCTTCTTACCCACTGTCATGGCCAATACCGACGGGAGTGGGACCGACCACACACGGTGCAACCTGCTACCTCAACGCTCCCCGACTAGGCACCATATCCACCTCGGGAAAAAGAATGCCGAGTCAATCACTTTGTACTTGAGATGTTCATCGGTTTTTCAATCGAAATTATACATATAGTAATACAAAACCATTTTGATTATAAGGAAATTTGCTAGACAAATTCCCAAAACCTATTCAAGTAACAAGCTTGATGAAAGTGTATCTAGTAACCAATTGGTGATCTAGATCTAATCTAATCATTCATTGGTAGAGGCAATGTCATTTAATGGAACAATTATTATTCTAATATTTTCCAAATATTATCCATAATTATTCAAGAAAATCAACCATTAATTTCACAAGATTCTTAAATGACAATCACAAGGTTCATGGTTGAGTAAGTAATTTTCAGCAGTGACCCTCACCAACCAAAATTAGCATATCTCTTTTTTTAAAATCCAAATTAAGCAAAATAAATTTCCAGAATTTGATAATTTTATTTAAAACATAAATCATATCATTAACATGCATTTCCAGGTATTTTAAAATAATAATTAACATCTTAATTACGTCACTAACTGCCATCCCCGAAAATGTGGACATATGGTCATTAAAATAATCATATCTTCAACAAACGAAATCCAAATTATGCAAACTAAAATTACACATTTTCCTTGTTTAATAGGGAACATTATCCATGTGATAAATTCATGTTCAAACATTTTAAACAATACCGAAAAAATATCACAAAACAGGGCTGCGAAAATTGAAATGCGAGAAAAATTTTTACGAACCCCAACGAGCCCAAATCTTCATAGCTTCACGGATCTCATCCAAAATCTTCAACAACCTGGCTCTGATGCCACTTGAAGGATATGGGAATATCCTCAAGCGCATCACGGAAGCGTGTGAATCGCATTGTATGTGAAGGGAGCGACCAGTCGCACTAGTTGCTCCCAGCAGCGGAATTCAAAAAAAAAATAATGATGAAACCACATGATCCAAGAACACTTCTTGGATCGTTTCATCTAAACCATAAATAGGTACTATGGTTACCTCTTGAAGCGTGGTTGCGACCGAGTCTCTAAATCAAGAGACCTCCTGTCTCAAGTCCGATCCAATGGAGGAGACGCTTGCGAGCACGTTGATGAGACGCGTACTCCTTGCAATTCATGTTGATGATCCAAGCAGTGGATCTCCTGATCTCGTCACACGAGATTCAACATCTTCTTCACGAGCGAGGTGCACCAAAGGAGATGGAGATCCATAAGTAGATGATCTGACAACATAACGACGATGCTGCGACGATGACGACTCTCTCTTGAGCTCCATGGTGGATGACCACAATGGGAGAGAGGGAGAGCACCTTTGACATGTAGAGAGAGAGAGAGCGCGCTTATGGATTGATCATGTCACTTGAAGCGCAAGGGTGCCTCTTTTTAAATAGTGTTTTGGGATCCATGAATCTAAATCCACGGACAATACAAAATCAATGGATGAGATTGATTTATGTTTCTTTCAATGGCAGGATTTTGTTGTAAAAACACAACAACAATTAATTTAATTTAAATTAATATATATCAATAAATCAAAATATTTAAATTCAAACTAAATCAATTAATTATCATTGGAGATAATGTGAAGATAAGCCACATCCCCTTAAAAGGGGGGACGGCTACCAATCATCTCATGAAATCTCATTATATCACGAGATCTCATTATCTCATGAGATTTCAATATCCCATGATATATCTCCAAGATTTATAACAATAATTGTTGTAAATTATTTCACAAAAATAATTCATAATTATCTTGTGAAATATTGCAATTATGCCATTGAAAAAATGCGAATCATATCCACATCCCAAAACAAAATGTAAATGATATTTTCAATTAATCATCTAATGTGAATTCAATTGATATAAATAATTAATTAATAAATATAAATCACAATATACTCTCTCTCATATATTATAAATCACATTTATAACATACCTGATTAATATGGATAGTACTATCCACATTATTCATATCCACGATAATTAAATCACATTTAATCATCTTGGATCTCCTTTCTCATGTGCCCAAATAACATGAATCACATTCACATTATTCACATCTTTGATAATTAAATCACATTTAATTATCTTAGATAACTCCCTTTATATGGATAAATAATACGAATCAAATTCATATATATTTTACGATTAAATCACATTTAATCATCCATATCTCAATGTTTGGATATATATAAATCAACAATGGAATCATTCTTGAACTCTTTCAAGGATAATGCGCTTTCTCCATGGATAATTGGAGATAAGGACATGGTGATTGTATTGTTCCACATATAGTTACTTAGATATTGAGATCACATCTCAAATCCAGATCTTGCGGACCTCCCATAGATGCTTGATTAAATCAAGATCACAAATCTAATCTTCTCATTGCATCTGAATCACATTCAGATCAATGTCCAACATTTGGACCAACATCAGATCACTTCTTATTGAGAGGAGTCACTAAAATCCAGACACATTTCATCACTCCCTTGGAATGGAAGCGTTATGGTAATACAATCGTGTATGATCACATCACCCTCAGGTATTCCTAATACCTATGCATCATGCATACTGGAAGACCTAGATAAACCTGAAGTTTTAGATATCTTTTAGACTATCTCCTTCAGGGTTTTATCATTAAGTTTCTCATTCGATCAATGGGAGTCGGTATCGATCATGTACTTTCCAAAAGCACATATCATACCTTTGTGTTTGTCACATACTTTCCAAAAGCATATATCAAGCCTACAAATTCAGTCAAGTTTCCAAGCGAGATGATTGTGCATGAAATTTGATTATTCTAAATATCTCATGAGTGAGCTCATGTCTTCCGGTTCAGTAAATGGACCTGTATGATCCCTTTGAGAGATCGTATTACTCATATTCCCTTATATGCACACCAACTCACCGGTATATAGACCTTGATTAGGCCATCAAACTATCGGTCTACCAAATGTACATACACAAACATATAGTAACACATCTGTCTCCGATCAGAGGATGTGTGCCTATACCGTGACAGCATACGGCATAAGTCTTTGGTTATCTCGATCTCGTTAAGTCAACTCTTTGACCTAACTAATCTGACTCCTTCGAATCTCTATTCCTATGCAGAGGACCTGCATCAAGAGGTCGGTCAGATATCAATTTTTAGAGATTAGGATTGCCATCTCCTACTTAGGCTGGAGATCTCATCTTAACAATCATTTGACGATGCTTGATGAGTCCTCAATTTAACTCTTTAAATATTCATCCAAGCACCATCCTCTATGATTCAATAATTGAATTAACAACTGTATGATCATTAAGATGGCCATGGTACATAACCCTGATTGTACTAAGGGACCCATTATTCAAATTAGTTATTCTTCATTTCAGATTAAGGGGTGAATTGCAATAACATTTATTGTATAATGACTCATCGTGGGCTCGCATGTCCAAAATCTCCTTCCAATAAGGATTGCACATCTCGTTGCTTCTCCCCTAGTTTTCTATGGTTTCGTTGAGTGCTATGCCAATTGCATTCTCGGCGTTTCTAGTGTGCCTGTTGCGTTGGCCATAACTGCGCTAGATTCAATACTGTATGAAGGTGTGTTCTTTTATTTGATATATTTGTTGTTGATTTTATATGTTTTTTAGTAGTCTTGTGTTTTTATGTTTAGTTTTGTTGTTTATGTTTATCCTTTTCCTCCTGAACTTGGTTTCTTGATCTATTTTTTAGATGTAGCACAACATATTATGTGTTGTATAGCGCTTTTGTTTCTATGGGAATATGCTTTGGTCGCCTGTTTGTTTTATGGTCTTAGGTATTTTTTTTATTTGTACGATTGTTGATGCTATGTATGTACGGATTTTTTCTGTAATTTTTTGTCTGTTAGTTATAGTTCTTTATTTTCTTAGTTGATAGTGTTCAATTGGTTTCTTTATTGTTTGTTTGTAGGTAATAAGTAAGATGGTTATCTTGATTATCTTTTCTAATGTATGAATGTTATTTTTATTATAATTAGCATTTCATTAATTGGACTACATTTATTTGCCCGTGATTCTTATTGTATAAGTTATAATGTATGGATATGTTAAGTTCTAAATTACTCCTTTCATATAATTGGGGAATTCTATAAGTTCTTTGTTGATCATTATGCATGGCTATATTTGATTAAATATGTGGGATGTGGTATTTGGATTATAAGATGTTTGGGGAATTTTCTGAATTCTTCCTTTTGTTAATGGATCATTTTTTATTTTTTTCTTTATTACTGAGACAAATTTGGGGGACAAGAGACATTTTAAATGTTGCTCCCTTAGGGGGTCTAGCAATTTATGGGATCCTATCGGTGCATTTAGATTGCCATGAGACATAAAAAATATCATGTCTTCTATTTTGTGTGCAATATAGGCGGTGAAGGGTTATTTTCTGTTGTGATATTGTGTTTTGAAGTTGTTGTTGAACATGCAAACTGGTGCTGGAGTTGCTGTGCTTGTAAGTTATGTTTTTATTTTGTTAATATAACTTTTTAAATTTCTTCTAGGCTGTTTGACACCCTTTTTCTTTTAAAAGAGTTGCTATGATAATTTTATCAAGCAATTTTGTTATGAGTGAGAGAGCAAGTGCTTTTCATCTGCATCAATGAGGGATGGAGACTACACTCTTTAATCTGGAGATTACCTTATAAATTTAATATATATTTAAGTCTGTGATCAATAATGATAAATACCAAAATAAATGGAAATATCAACTCAAAAAAAAAACTATCAAACAAGTATAATCTAACTAACGACAACTTATCTACATAACCTAACATTTTGCACTGCAAACAATTAGCAATATTACATAAGCTTTGTTCTCATGTATGTTTGTATAATTACTTACGTGGGGTATTGTTATTATTATTATTTAAAGTTATATGATTCCATTTAATAAACTTTGAAGGATGTTGCAGATGAAGTTAGTAGAAAGATTACATCTAAATTTTAGTGTCAAGATATTAAAAAATGAGTATAATGACATGTATCCTAACAAGTTAGATACACATCAACAGTAATTGACTATTGAACAAGGAAGACACCATCGATCATAGGCATATTTTTATGAGCAAGGCCACATATAACATTTCACAAGTACGGTATGACGTGCAAAAGTTCTATAATAAGGATATGTTACTTCTTCACTACAAAGATGGTATAGTGTTAACTCCACAGTTTACCACTTTAATATGAAGGATACGAGAAATCCTTAAGCACATCACAGAAGCGTGATGATTGCATCCAATGCGATCGGAGCGACTAGTCGCACTAGTTGCTCGGTGCAACGGAATTTAAAATTTTTAAATCATATGATGAAACCACATGATCCAAGAACATTTCTTGGATCGTTTCATCTAGCCACAGAGTATTAAAAATACCTCTTGAAGCGTGATTGCGATCACTTGATCTCTAAAGTAAGAGATCCTCTTGACTCAAGTCCGATCCACGAAGAAGGCACTTGCGGGCACGATGATGAGACGCGTGCTTCCCACAATCCAAGATGATGATCCAAGCAATGAATCTCCTGATTTCATCCAATGAAATCCTTTATCTTCCACTTGTGATAGAAGCACCAGGGAAGACAAAGATCAATGAGCAATCGAGGCGACAACATGGGGCGTGAGAATGAGGATAGAGAGAGAGAGAGAGAGAGAGAGAGAGATTAGACGTGTATTTGAAGGGCTAGGGTTGCACTTTCTTATATAATAGTTTGGGAGTCCATGGATTACAATCCATAAGATACGCAAAATCAACGGTTAGATTGATTTGTGCTTTTAATCAATGGCCATGATCACTGTTATTTAAGAAAGCAACAACTTATTAATTTATATTAAATTAAATATATGTTACGTTATCATCAACATAATTTATATTAATAAAATTAATCAATACAAGATAATAAAGAGGATAAAAACCTCCTCCTAAAAGATAGGGCGTCACCTTTGAATAATTCATGGATGACACCACCTCTCCAATAGGTGAGTTTTTATCTTCTTTATTTTATGAGATAAAATCCCATTATCTTTTAATTATTTACATAAACATTTATTGAAAATATATTCACTAAATTAATTCCAAATTAATAGTGAATATTTCAATCATGCCATTGAAAAAAATGTGAATCACATTCACAACCCAAACAAAATGTAAACTACATTTCCAATTAATTGCTCAATGTGAATCCAATTCACATTAACAACAAATTAGTCAATATTATTTACAAGTGAGCTCTCTCCAATATATTATAAATCATATTTATAATATACATTGGTATTATGGATGGCATGGATAGTACTATCCACAATCTGCATATCCTTGATAATTAAATCTCATTTAATTATCTAGGATAATCATTCTCATAATATGAATCTCATTCATATTATTCTTGATAATTAAATCTCATTTAATCATCAATATTCAGTTACTTGGATACATAATTCATCAAAGGAATTATTCTTGAACTCCTTCAAGAATAGTGTGCTTTCTCCATAGATACTTGTAAATAAGAACATGGCGATTGTATGTTCCATGTATAGTGACTTGGATATTGAGATCATATCTCAAAAGTAGATCTCAGGGACCTCTCACAGATGCTTGATTAAATCAAGTCCGTAGATCTAATCTTCTCATTGCATCTGAATACCATTCAGACCAATGTCCAACCGTTGGACCAAATTAGATTATGTCTCTCCACTGGGAGGAGTCACTAAAATCCAGACCTATTTCATCACTCCCTTGGAATGGAAGTGTCATGGTTATACAATCGTTTATGATCACATCACCCTTAGGTATTCCCAATACCTATACATCATGCATACTGGAAGACTTAGAATAAAACCGAAGTCTAAGATGACTTTAGACTATCTTCTTTAGGGTTTTATCATTAAGATTCTCAATTAGTCATTGGGATTTGGTATCGATCATATGTTTTCCAAAATCATATATCATACCTATAAATTCTATCAAGCTTCCAAAGCAAGACGACCATGCATGGAATTTAATACATCCCAATACCTCATGAGAGAGCTCATGTCTTCCGGTTCAATAGTGAACCTGTATGACCCCTTTGAGAGATCGTATCACTCATATGCCCTTCATGCCCACCAGCTCGCCAGTATATAGACCTTGATTAGCCATCAACCTATTGGTCTGCCAAATGTACATACTCATACATGTAACAACACATATGTCTCAGGTCAGAGGATGTATGCCTACATCGTGACGACATACAACATAGGTCTTTAGTTATCTCGATCTCGTTAAGTCAACTCTTTAACCTAACTTATCTGACACCTCCGAATCTCTATTCCCATGCAGAGGACCTGCATCAAGAGGTTGGTCAAATATCAACCTTTAGATATAGGATTGCCATCTCCCAGTCAGGATGGATATCACATCTTGACAATCATTTGACGGTGTTCGATGAGCTCTCAATATAACTCTTTAGATATTCATCCAGGTACCAGCCTCTATGATCCAATAATTGAATTAGTATCTTTATGATATCAAGACAACCATGGTACATAACCCTGTTTGTACAGAGGGACCTTATAGTGCATTTATTCACTTAATTTCAAACATGGAGTGAAATAAACTAATAACTTTATTGATATATCAAACATTATAATAACATTTATTGTAGGAATGGTTCTCCCTGGTCTCACATGGCTAACAATCTCCCACTAGCCCTCAGGACCATCCATGTACAATCCTTAAACCCATACTCATTACACACTGGTCGAAAACCTTCTGTATTAGAGGTTTGGTAAGAGGATCAACAACATTGTCGGCAGGGGCCACCTAGGTGATTATGATGTCACCTCGCGTTTGCATCTCCCGAATGATATGGTATTTCCTTTCCACATGCTAGCTCTTTTGATGCCACCTGGGTTCCTTCGCTTGAGCAATGGCTCATGTGTTATCGGAGAGCAACGTGATGGGAGTATCAGAGGAAACTACGCCAAGTTCCAGTATGAACTTGAGAAACCACACCGCCTCCTTTGCAGCATCCGATGTGGCTATGTATTCGACTTCTGTTGTTGAATATGCCATAGTGTCCTGCTTCTTGCTTCTCCAGCTCACAACACCACCGCTCAACAAGAATACAAACCCTGATGTCGACTTTCGATCATCAATATCAGACTGAAGTCAGAATATGTATATCCCAAGACTTGGAGATCAACATCTCCATAGACCAAGATATAATCTTGTGTCCGTCTTAGATATTTAAATATGTTCTTTACTGCATTCCAGTGTTTGTTTCCATAGCAGGATTGATAACGGCTTACCACTCCCACTACATGGCAGATATCTGACCTTGTGCACATCATGGCGTACATTAGGCTTCCCACAGCTGATGCATAAGGGCATCCAGCCATGACTTTCTTATTATCAACAGTTTGAGGACCCATTCCTTTAGAAATATGGATACCATGTCTCAAAGGAAGGAAGCCTTTATTGGAATTCTCCTTATGGAACCGTTCCAAGATCATATTAATGTACCCATGTTGTGACAATCCTGAAATCCTCTTTTCTCTATTTCTGACCATCTTCAGACCCAAGATATAAGAGACTTATCCAAGATCTTTTATCTCAAAGGTATGGGATAGCTAAATCATAACACTAGTCATTATTCCTGTATCATTTCCAATGATAAGGCTGTCATCTATGTAAAGCATGATGAACACAATGGCGCTCCCACTAAGCTTCGTGTATACACAAGGCTCATCAAGATTCTGAACAAAATCAAAACTCTTTATGGTTTCGTCAAATATGTTGTTCCAGCTATGAGAAGCTTATTTGCGCTCATAGATGGATTTCTTTAGCTTACATACTTTTCCTTCCTCTGTTATGAAGCCCTGGGGCTGCTCCATATAGATATCCGCCTCGAGGTATCCATTGAGAAAAGTTGTCTTGACGTCCATCTACTAGATGTCGTAGTCGAGATATGTAGCTATAGCTAGCAGTGGTCTGATGGACTTAAGCATAGCCATAGGAGAGAACATCTCATCGTAATCGATGCCTTCTCTCTGTGTGTAACCCTTGGCTACGAGCCGTACTTTGAAGGTCTCTACCTTCCCATCAGGCCCCCTTTTTCTCTTGATGGGTTTTACCCCTTTATGTGGAACTTCTAGGGTCCATAAACCATTCTTATACATGGAATCAATTTCTGACTTCATTGCTAGCATCCAGCTATCCATGTCTTGATCCGCAAGTGCTTCATCAAATGAAGCTGGATCATTGTAAGTTTCAGCTGACACATGGAATCCGTACCTTTCAGGTGGTGCAACCACCCTCGAACTCCTTCAAGAGGTATATGCGTTTCATCTTTATTTACTTCTTCAGTTTCAGGTTCAGGAAGCTCAGTATCCTCAGTGGATTCAATGAGTTCCTTTACTTCATTTTTATCTTGACTCTTAAGGAAGTCATCTTCGAGAAATTTACAACTCTAGAGACAAATATCTTTTGAGTCTCAGGGTCATAGAGCTGGTATCCAATACTATCTCTAACATACCCAATGAAGTAGCACTCTCTAGTGCGAGATTCTAGCTTACTTGCGTCCACGTTCTTCGTATGGACCAAGCAACCCCAAATCCTTAAGTGTCTTACGCTAGGTTTGGTACCATACCAAAGCTCGTGAGGAGTTTTAGATACAGACTTGCTAGGAATCTTTTTCAGGATATATATTGTAGTCTCTACTGCATATCCCCAAAAACTAAGTGGTAAATGTGCTTTACTTATCATTGAACGAACCATATCCATGATAGCCCTATTGTGTCTTTCAGCAACACCATTAAGTTGGGGAGTTCCAGGAGGAGTGAGATTGGAGACAATTCCATTCTCTTTGAGGTATTCCTTGAATTCATCTGAGAGGTACTCACCACCTCAGTTAGATCGAATTTGTTTAATCTTCCTATCTGTTTGGTTCTCAACCAAAGCCTTGAACTCTTTGAACTTTTCAAAGGTTTCGGATTTATGGCGTAATAGGAAGATAACCCTATATTGCGAATGGTCATCGATAAACGTCAAATAATATCGAAATCCATTTCGTGTCGCGATACCGAAGGGACCGCACACATCAGTATGTATTAGGTCAAGAATACCCTTGCATCTTGTAACCTTGTTACTAAAAGGCATCCTGGTCATTTACCTCGAATACAATGTTTGCAGGCAGGTAAAGATTGGACCGGTAGAAAATCGAAGGGTCCATCCTTTATCAATCTATTGATCCTATCCACAGATAAATGACCAAGTCTTTGATGCCAAATCATAGTTGAATCATCCTCCTTGGTCCTTTTAGGGTTTTTTATTAGTGGTTTAA
The DNA here is from genome assembly GCA_037367405.1 of Ottelia alismoides. Taxonomy (NCBI): domain Eukaryota; kingdom Viridiplantae; phylum Streptophyta; class Magnoliopsida; order Alismatales; family Hydrocharitaceae; genus Ottelia; species Ottelia alismoides. The sequence continues at coordinate 47,475 of JAZKJV010007633.1, forward strand.
GGGTCCATCCTTTATCAATCTATTGATCCTATCCACAGATAAATGACCAAGGCTTGGTGCCAAATCATAGTTGAATCATTCTCCTTGGTCCTTTTAGGGTTTTTTACTAGTGGTAGTAACATTCATGACAAATTCATCAGCGCACAATTCATAGAGTCCACCAGAAGTATGAACACCATTCGTAATATATTTATCATAATGACTTATGACAAGTTTATTACAAAATAAGAACGAATATCCATTTGTAACAAGCTTAGATACATATAGGGTTCCTTCTAACATATGGAACATAAAACACTCTTTAAGTACGAGGAATCTCCCACTAGATAATGATAGTCTGCAGGTCCCGACGGCGACTGCTGCAACAGTTGCATCAGATCCCATATGGATGACTATCTCCCTTTCATTAAGATTCCTAGTTTCCTGAAACAGATGCAATAAATTGCATACATGAACAGAAGAACCATAATCTACTACCCAACTATCTTCTCGTCCAATGAAAAAACTAGTTTCAATGATGAAAGTAGATTTCATACCTGCTGGGGCTTTACCTTTCGATTGACTTCAGGTAGTCTGGACAGTTACGCTTCCAGTGCCCCGGCTTCCTGCAGTGGTCACATACATCGGTCTTTTTCGATGTCATCAGTGTGGAAGCACTAGAAGATGAGTCAACTCATTTATTCTTTTTCTTTCTCTTCTGGGCTGGGCCCTTCCGAGAACCATGCTTCCGATCGTGCTTCCCTTTGACCTGTGCAACCATTGCACTGCTAGAAGGACCATCTTTCATCATTACGTCTTCCACAGACTTTAATGCAGCAAGAAGTCTAGCGTTAGTCAAGTACAACTTGTTCATATGGAATTAAACCACAAAATTATTGAAAAGACTTGGGCAAAGACAACAGAATGAAGGCAGTTTGCATGTCTGCATCCATATTTGCCCCAAGGGTCTCCAACTCAGACAAGTACCCAAACATTTTGAGTAAATGTTCTCGGACTGAAGTACCTTCCTCCATCCTTCAGCGAATGAGTTTTTCCATAATATTATAACACTGGGTGTGGTTTATGTCACCAAACATATCTTTCAGATTCTGCATTATCTCCTGGCATGTGCTCATCTTCACATGTTGCTTCTGAATAACATTGAAGAGTGAACCCATGATGTAGCATCTAGGCAAGACATGATCTTCATCATACTTGTCATTATATTGATTTTCTTCCTTTATCTTAGGGCTTTCATGCTTGTCCTCTATGAGCACATAACTTATGCGCTGAGCAGAGAGAACAAGTTCCAAATTACGGATCCAATCCGAATAATTTGGTCCGGTTAACTGGTTGGCCTCCATAAGTCTGCTGAGAGGGTTCATGGACTTCATTTTCTGAAATTAAGAATGCACTATATTAGAATATATAAAGAATTATATATACGAATTAAATTCTTTGATTAAAGATTTTTAATCAAATTAGTCTTGCCTTGTCGACTTTTGAAAGTTCATTCCCTTAATCACTTCCAAAGTAAGAGATATACTTACCGCTATATCTCCAGCAAGATATGGGATCTCCTTTCTTATCCTTGTTACATCCCAATAATATGAGAAACTGTAACTTAGAAAAAAAAGGGAACTCATTCCACCTTGCAAATCCAACTTGCGTTTCCCAATTCAGTCTTTAACACCCGAGCCCACTACCCCTAAGGTGATGTTGACTCGTTGCTAATTGAACCAACCGTCAACAGGAATAGTACTCGCTATGTGTAATCCAATATCGCCCCAATAATATGAGGAACCGACACTGGGGACACTACACATACGGTCTTACTCTTTCGAGAAGCAAAGAGCCCGATCCAGATGCGCTTGTATGCAGGAGCTGTCACTATGGACATGCGTCTCCTACACACAATCCCTGGCGATGGAACCCTTTGCCTTGACGAGAGACCATGGATGTCACTTATATGATCCTCCACCTCTTATATAAATTCAATTAATTATCATGAATCACATTCATGCAATTAATTCTTCCAAGGGAAATACACATTTATTCATAATAGAGTGTTTCAATTGGATATAATTAATTTAATCTCATTAAATCAACTATCAAGCCAATTCAATCATCAAACTTGATTGTTACTTAAATTAGTGGTATTATCTCAAAGTACGTATTATTCGAACTTTAACAATTAGAAAATACATCATGATCACTCAGGCATCATTCGTTCCCTACCCGCTGTCATGTCCAGTACCGACGGGAGTGGGACAGACCACACACGATGCAACTGGCTACCCCAACGCTCCCCGACTAGGCACCATATCCGCCCCTGGAAAAAAATAATGCCGAGTCAATCACTTTGTACTTGAGATTATCATCGGTTTTTCAACCATAATTATACCATATAGTAATAATCAAAACCAATTTAATTATAAGAAAATATGCTAGACAAATTTTCAAAACCTATTCAAGCAACAAGTTTGATGAAAGTGTATCAAGTAACCAATTGGTGATCTGGATCTAATCTAATCATTTATTAGTTGAAGCAATGACATTTATGGGAATAATTATTGTTGTAATATTCTCAAATATTATCCATAATTATTCCAGGAAATTAACCATTAATTTCACAAGATTCTTAAATGACAATCACAAGGTTCATGGTTGAGTATGTAATTTTCAGCAGTGACCATCACCAATTAAAATTAACATATCTCTTTGATTTTAAATCCAAATTAAGAAAAATCAATTTTCAGAGATTGATAATTTGATTTAAAACGGAAATCATGTAATAAACACACATTTCTCGGCGTTTTAAAATGGTAATTAACATCTTAATTACGTCTCTAACAGCCATCCCCGAAACAGTGGACATATGGTAATTAAAATGATCATATCTTGAGCAAACAGAATCCAAATTACGCAAACTAAAATTCCACATTTTCCTTGTTTAATGGGAAAAATTATTCATTGATAAATTCATGTTTAAACATTTTAAACAGGGCCACAAAAATATCACAATACAGGGCTGCGAAAATTGAAATGCGAAAAACATTTTCACGAACCCTAACGAGCCCAAATCTTCTTGGGTTTATGGATCATATCCAAAACCTCAAACCTGACTCTAATATCACTTGAAGGATACGGGAAATCCTTAAGATAATCACAGAAGCGTGATGATCGCATCCAATGCGATCAGAGCGACTAGTCGCACTAGTTGCTTGGTGCAGCGGAATTTAAAATTTTCATCATATGATGAAACCACATGATCCAAGAACATTTATTGGATCGTTTCATCTAACCATAGAGTATTAGAAATACCTCTTGAAGCGTGGCTTCAATTACTTGATCTCTAAAGTAAGAGATCCTCCTGACTCAAGTCCGATCCACAAAGAAGGCAATTGCGGGTACAATAATGAGACGTGCTTCCTGCAATCCAAGATGAAGATCCAAGCAATGGATCTCCTGATTTCATCCAATGAAATCCGATGTCTTCCACTTGTGCTAAAAGCACTAAGGAATACATAGATCCACGAGCAATTGAGGCGACAACATGACGGAGTAGCGACGACTACAATTCTCCCAAAAACTCAAGGTGGACGACCCTACTTAGAGAGAGAGAGATGTGGCATGAGAATGAGGATAGAGAGAGATATTAGATGTGTATTTGAAGGGCTAGGGTTTCCCTTTATTATATAGTAGTTTGGGAGTCCATGGATCACAATCCATGGGATACACAAAATCAAGGGTTATATTGATTTGTGTTTTTAATCAATGGACATGATCATTGTTGTTTAATAAAGCAACAACTTATTAATTTATATTAAATTAAATATATGTTGCATTATCATCAACATAATTTAATTTAATAAAATTAATCAACAAGATAATAAAGAGGATAAAAACCTCCTACTAAAAGATGGGGCGCCACCTTTGAATAATTCATGGGTGACGCCACCTCTCCAATAGGTGTGTTTTTATCTTCTTTATTTTATGAGATAAAATCTCATTATCTTTTAATGATTTACAACAATATTTATTGTAAATATATTCACTAAATTGATTCCAAATTAATTAGTGAATCATACCATTGAAAAAAATGTGAATTACATTCACAACCCAAACAAAATGTAAATTACATTTCCAATTAATTGCACAATGTGAATCAAATTCACATTAGCAACTGATTAGTAAATATTATTTACAAATGATCTCTCTCCAATATATTATAAATAAAATTTATAATATATATTAATATTATGGATAGCACGGATAGTACTATCCACATTCTGCATATCCTTGATAATTAAATCTCATTTAATTATCTAGGATAATCATTCTCATAATATGAATCTCAATCGTATTATTCTTGATAATTAAATCTCATTTAATTATCAATATCCTGTTGCTTGGATATAAAATTAATCACAAGAATTATTCTTGAACTTCTTCAAGAATAGTGTGCTTTCTCCGTAGATACTTGGAAATAAGAACAGGGCGATTATATGTTCCATGTATAGTGACTTGGATATTGAGATCATATCTCAAATCCAGATCTTGGAGACCTCTCACAGATGCTTGATTAAATCAAGTCTATATATCTAATATTCTCATTGCATCTGAATCTCATTCATACCAATGTCCAACCCTTGGACCAAGATTAGATTACGTCTCTCCATTGAGAGGAGTCACTAAAATCCAGACCTGTTTCATCACTCCCTCGGAATGGAAGCGTTATGGTTATACAATCGTTTATGATCACATCACCGTCAGGTATTCCCAGTACCTGTACATCCTGCACACTGGAAGACTTAGAATAAACTCGAAGTCTAAGATCACTTTAGACTGTCTTCTTCAGGGTTTTATCATTAAGATTCTCATATAGTCATCGGGATTTGGTATTGATCATATGCTTTGATCATATGCTTTCCAAAATCATATATCATACCTATAAATTCTGTCAAGCTTCTAAAGCAAGAGGACCATGTATGGAATTTAATACATCCCAATACCTCATGAGCGAGCTCATGTCTTCCGGTTCTATAGTGAACCTGTATGATCCCTTTGAGAGATCGTATCACTCATATGCCCTTGCATGCACACCAGCTCGCCAGTATATAGACCTTGATTAGCCATCAACCTATTGGTCTGCCAAATGTACATACTCATACATATAGCAACACATCTGTCTCAGGTCAGAGGATGCATGCCTACACCGTGACAGCATACGACATAGGTCTTTAGTTATCTTGATCTTGTTAAGTCAACTCTTTGACCTAACTTATCTGACACATCCGAATCTCTATTCCCATGAAGAGGACCTGCATCAAGAGGTCGGCCAGATACCAGCCTTTAGAGATAGGATTTCCATCTCCCACTCAGGCTGGAGATCACATCTTGACAATCATTTGACGGTGCTTGATGAATCCTCAATCTAACTCTTTAGATATTCATTTAAGCACCGACCTCTATGATTTAATAGCTTTATGATATCAAGACAACCATGGTACATAACCCTATTTGTACAGAGGGACCTTATAGTGCATTCATTCACTTAATTTCAGACAGGGAGTGAAATAAACCAATAACTTTTATTGATACATCAAACATTACAATAACATTTATTGTAGGAATAGTTTGCCCCGGGCTCACATGGATAACATAACATTGGTAGAAATTACTGTTTTTATGAACACATAAATGCATTGCATATCTTCTTGCCTAACAGGTAAAAAAATTATCTTTCTTGAAAGCTTGATTCTTTCAGATAGAGATGATGGTGCTACACCACAATTTAGTTCTTTAATATCGGTAGAAATTACTATTAAATTAGCACATAAATGTAATTTCCTATCGTCTTGCCTAACAGGTAAAAAATTAATCTTCTTGACATCTTGGTTCATCGGATTGAGACGATGGTACTACTGCATTGCATTATTGAATTCATGTTATGCTATTGTTTATAACTTAAAAACATTATTGTTTAGTTATGCATTGTACTTTTTAAAGAATCTCCATGAATATATCCATATCTTTACTTCAATGGTTTCCTATAATTTATTTTGTCTATTTTTTGTTGATTGGACAATTTATTAGTGTAATACTAATAGAAATTAATGTCAGATCATAAATGTAATTGTTGCTTAACAGTAAAAAAATGATGTTTCTTGAATGATTGATTCCTCTTGATAGACACGAGGGTCCTATTACATTGCATTGTTGAATTCATTTTGTATTATTGTCTCTAACTTAAAAACATTATTGTTTTGTTATACACTATTCTTTTTAAAGAGATTTCATGGATACATTAAGTATTTGCTTTTGATGGTTTCTTATACTATATTATGTTTTCTGCTTTTGTTGTTGTTATTATGTTGTTAATAATTTCCTTTCAACCTCTGCGTTTTTTATCATTCAGAAAATTCTACTTCAAAATTATGTATTTACAACTATATGTTATGTCCTTCTGATTTTGTTGTCTGGATCGTAAGCAATGTGTTCTCTTTAAATTTGCGGATAGATTAGTATGTGTTTCTCATTAAGTTTCAACAAATAAATATAAAGTCATTGATTTCTAATGGTGTTCCCAATCATATTTTAAAGTTGAAAGTTGGTATAGTAATAATGTTGCTACGACATATTGATCAAAGTAATGGGCTCTGTAATGGCAAAAATATTGTTAATAAATCAATTAACATCTAAAATTATAGAAGTTACAATTATTAATGGTGTTAACATATGCACAAAAGTGTATATTCCTAGAATTATGTTGAAACCAAAAGAGATTAAATTACCCTTTATATTACAAAGGAAACAATTTTCAGCTAGAGTTTGCTGTGATATTTCAATAAATAAAAGTCAGGGAAAACCTTAAAGAAAGTTGGCTTATATTTGCCTATACCTGTGTTTAGTCATGGTTAATTGTATGTAGCTATCTCTAGAGTTACATCAAGGAAATGATTAAAAGTTTATATACCTAATGAAGATATGTATTTCTATTAAGAATGTTTTATACAATGAGGTTTTCCATAATTTTCCTTAATATCACATTTTTTTACTTTATAATTGTTTTTTGTGTTAAATTCCCTTTTCTTCATTTATACCTAATTCTTTCAACCTATCTTACATTTGTTAGGATTCAAAAGATATTAGATATTAGACTTATTGGTTCAAGTAAAAAAGTTTCCCTTGGACTTTTAATAGCATTCTTTAGTATCAAATATATGTTTATCTAATGATTTATATTTATGTCAATTCTCGTTGATCTATGTTTTATCTAATTCTTTCAATATCTGCACACTTGTTAAGATTGGAAAGATATTTGATATTATATTAATTGGCTTGAATAAAAGATTTTTGCCTACATTTTTATTTAAACTATTTATTATAAATTAATATTTAATTTATTACAATACTAAAGTTCAATGTTTATTTTTCCTAAACACAGGTGCACGTTTGAAAATGGACTTGAAAAATCTAGGTGATTTGAGGCCGTCAAGAGGATTATTTAATATTAGGGCGAGGATGATACGTCTTTGGGAATCCACAAATCCCAATTTGGGTGATGAAGTTATGAGCATGGATTTTATTATCGTTGTTGAAACAATGTGCGTTATTTTTTCATTACCAATTGGAATTATGTTCACGGATTTCTTTTATTTAAACAAATACTTTGCTATTATTTATTTCCGCAACAAGAAACATCTGTCATCTGCCCCATATTTCCTACTCTACTGTTACATACTTTGCTAAATTTAATTTCGTTGACTTTCCTGAAATTCCAGTTAGATTATACAAAGGCCTCAACCAAATTGGTACAATGATATTTTTAAAATTTCTATTTAGTTTGTTGTGGCATCATAATTATTATTAAGTAGTTTTTTTAGATGTTGCGGGGCATATACTCTCTGTGCATCGACTTGGCAATACTTATGTTAAAGATACATTAACAAAGAAGAAAAATGTAGAAAACAAGATTTAAGGTATGATTTTACATATATTGTTGAAAATTTTAATTCTAAAGGTGATACTAATTTTATCAATATAGATTTTTATTTACTCATTGAGAGAAAAATGTTGGTTACAATGTGGGGTCAAATTGCAGAAGAATTTCCTAAAAATCTAATATTAAGCAAATCAAAGAATGTTATTGTGATTTTTACAGGAATGACAATTAGGACATTTGTGAGTATAGAGCTTCTCAGCTTTAGAATGAATAAGTTACAAATTGAATGACTATATGCTTTATGTGTTCACATACTTCCTATAATGTAGGGCAGATCTATCTTTGTTCGTCATTAGCAACAAAATTTTACATGGATATAGACATTCCAGAAGTGAAACATTTTCAAGAAAGTTTAAGTTTTTTCTTCTTAAAACCTCGTCGTCCACATGCACACCTATTACCTGCTTAACATATTCCTGCATATTCTAGCATAGCGTACGATTTTTGTTATAAATATTTGCATAGAATTGATCCACTTGAGGTATCGACGTTAATGTCATCTAAACATTTCACGTCCATTAGAAGAACTTTTGGACAACAAAATAACCATCATACAATTGGAAGACCTTGATCCAAAAATGTACCAGGTTAACATTTGTCCAATCTTATATTTCCGTTGCTTCCACAATAATATTGTCTGCTAAATAATTCTTTTGTGTTTGTTTTGGTCCATTGTGTCTAAAGTCATAGCCGTTCGAAATCGTTTTATTGTAACTTTCTTTTGTAGAACAAGAGGTTGAACTGCAGAGCTAGAATAGTAGATATTGATGCATCCGATGGATGGTGGTATCATTCATGTACTCAATGCAAAGCTTCTTTGAAGCAATTTGAGAGCAGTTTCTGGTGTGATCGGTGCTGCACTGTTGAAGAATTCCCCTTACCATGGTAGACTTACCACTTTTATATCGTTCAAATATTTTCTAATGTCATTAAACTGATACGTACTAACAATATTATGTACTTAAGATATAAATTGAATATCATTGTTCAGGATGATACATGCCATGTACCATTTATAAATGTTTGAGTCCTTAGTGACAGACCTTATAGGAGTTTCTTGCATGAATCTCATGTCAAATTCAAAACAAGATAGATCGAATCTTCCTGCTATATTACAAGGATTGATTGGTCAAAATTTAACTTTAGAATAACCTTGGGTTTTCATTATGATAGAAAGAAAATTCAGGCAAAGGTTGTTAAAATAATTCCTGATTTTGTGTCAACATGTCAACATTCCCACGGTAATGCATACCTTTTAGCATGATCAATTTGTATGCGTTACAGATATTTTAAAGATAATTGCAATTTTCCCCAAATAATAGATAGCCATTATTAGGATTCAACTTTGGAAGAAGGCTCAAGTACAGCTTCAAAAGAAATTTAAACATCCGGTAATCCACATGTTAGGTTAGTACATTCTAAAATTTTATCTCATTATAATCACTTAGTTTATTTTTATTATATCATAAATGAAATACAATAATAACACAAAAAATAAATAACTTAAAATTTTATTAGAAGGGTTGGAGAATTCGGTAAAAGGAAAAATGAAGAAATTTTAGTAGAAACAACAACAAAAGTAGAGGACAAGTTGATCCAGAGGATGTAATTTCAGATATTATATTCTCAAACTTTTTTTTACTTTTTAAAGTATTTTGAAGAGATTAATTTCTTTCATATTATGGCATTACATGTGTAGTATATTGATGAATCCACATTTCATCATCTTTATTCTATCATTTTGGCACCAGAAACCCTAGCAAATGCCTGTAAATAGCATTAATATCATCATCTTAGCATTCATGCATGTGCATCTATATAGTGTATAAAAAAAGCTGTAATTAAAGCCAAAATTATAGAATAAATAAAGAAAAAAAGAATAAAATATTGCAAATATTTTATGACCCGAAACCCCGAGACCTAGGCATCTTGATGAATAGGTCGACAAGGAATAAAGTAGGGGGAGATAAGGGCTAAAAATACCAATAAAATCCCTTTTATTTTATTCATTCTTTATTCATTTTTGGGACCTATTTTTGGTTCCACCTTTTATACATCAAATAAAGAATCTTTGTACATGAAAGTTGTAGATAATTTAATGAAGAACAACACACAATTGATTTCACAGAAAATAATGTACAGATAAAAAGTTATGGTCTGAATAAAATTCCAAAATGCCAACTTCCCAGACCCGTATCTCATAAATAAAAACTCCAAATGCAGCATACTCACCTTTAATTGTATATAGAAGAAAATAAGATATTTAATGGCGGTGGTTTCGCATCTGGCGGAGCTACGGTTTGGAAGTTGAGTTTTGGACCCTATTGTACACTTGTGCACAGTAAAATATTCAACTTATTATTTATTCATTATTTATATATTTTTATAATGTTGTAAATACTACTTATAATAATTATGTACATTAAAATTAGAATAAGAACCTAAATAAAACTCAAAATAAAATACATACATATATAGGGTATACAGGTATTATACCTATACTTATACCTATACTTTTTATACTCATATTTTATTCCATACACAAAACATATCAGAAAAAAATATATGTAAAAATATATTTGTGTATATAAAAGTACTTTATAATTATACAAAATAATAAACAAAATAAATAAAATTAAATATACAAAATAAAAATGAAATACAAAAATACATAGGTAATATACCTATATAAGGCTAAAAGTAAACTTATAAAAATATACTTCATAAAAATAATTAAAAATCAGAATAAAATACTACATAAAAGAATAAACATTTTTTATTTAATAACCAAAAATTAATTCGACTGTTTTCTATTTTTTATCGAATTAATAAAATAATTTCTCTATCTTTTCCCTGGTTGGTCCATGTGGACCAACCAGGAGCCTCCGACTGTTGACCGGCGGGTCAACAGTCTGTCCTTGACCCCCTTGAGCTCTGCGCGCCTCGTTTTTCCCCCTCTTTCGCCCTTTTTTCGAGGCCACGCCCTTCGTCCTTTGCCGCCGCTTCCTTCATGGAAGTTGTGCACTGTACATCCATCTCCATCGCCGACCTCTTAGATCTTCTCAAATCTTCCTCGCCCACCCGTGACTCCTTCTCGAAGTCACGCATCCAAACCTCTTCAAATACGGGACCTCCACTTCCATCCTCGGGTGGAACACCTTCAGTCCACCCTTCCTTGCTCTTCTTGTGCTCCAAGCACTCGTGGAGGTGACAACTCTCACGCCGTGCGTTCAGCCAGGGCAGAGGAAGTCGGAGGCGCTTCCACCACCTCCCGCAAAGTTGCCGGTCGAGGTATCTTCTTCCTCTGGCTCCGGCCATCGAGGACCATTCCTCCTTGTATCTCTTTGCATCTTTAGGTTCCTGTTAGTCTAAGGATCGAAAACCATCAAAAAAATTTGAGTTCCATCAACCATTTCGTCCGATCAAGCACCTTGGCCGGATAGCACCTCCGGCCGTGCACCCACATCTTGATACGCGCCTTCCCCCGACCATCCAAGGGCCCAGGCAGTTTGCCCTGGACCCTTTGACCATTTTTGCAGGTCAAAGCCGAAGTGGAAACATCTGGAGGTGAGTTTTGAAGCTCGCCGGAGCTAACGGAGCCCCCCAGCTCCGCCGGCCACCAGCGAGCACCACGGCCACCGCCGTGGCTTTTTGACGCCCCCAGGAGCTAGAGGAGGACCAGAGGAGGCTCCAGCCCGATTTTGAACCCCAGAAGCCACCGGAGTCGGCCCGAGGAGCTCGAGGAACCTCGCCCAGTCGGAGCTCCGCCGTGTTCTTCCAACCGCTTTCGCCACCGTCCGATCAAGGGAGCCCCTCCAGATCACACTGTCGCCGTTGGATCGCGCCACGCCTCGACCGTTGATCTCACCTGGAGATCTAATCTCAGCCGCAGATCCACGAAGCGTCCTCGGCCGTTCGACACGCGCCACGTGTCAAGTGGCAACTTCTTCGCCGTCGGATCGCGCGTCGAGGGTATTTTGCATCTACACCCTCGCGCCTTCTGTATTTATTATTTAGTATTTAAACTTTCGTCTGTAGTGTAAAAACTTTGGGTTATTTGCACAAAGACCCCCGAGCTCTCCATATTTGCATCCAAGTCCTTTGCCACGTCACCTCACGTGACCTGTACACGTGAGGTGTGGGCATTTTGCACTAGGACCCTCGGTCTTTGTTGTATTTTGTTTTAGTACCAAAACTGTGACATCACGTGTTATATTTTTGGATATTTTGCAAGTAAGCCCTCAGGGTTTTGGATTATTACATTTTAGTCCTCGCCGGGCGCGTGCAAGTCACGCGCCCTGGTGGGAAAATTGCTAGGACACCCAGGCGGGTTTTGTAATTGGATTTTGGTGCTATAAATTGAATATTCAGTTCAAAATTTTGTGGAAATTTGCATGTTGCCCCTGGATGTTTGAGAAATTGCATATATACCCCTGCCAGGACTGTTTAAACTTTGGATGCTTGTTGTAATTATTTGAATTATCATTTTAAGCCCAAAAATTCAACAAAAATAGGGTTAAGCTCCTGGACACCTGTGCTTTGATGCTATCACTTTAGTTTTTGATTTTATTTTATTTTCACATTTATTAAAAATTAAAAACATGCTTTTTATTTACTGTCTAGCTTAGAAAATATCAAAAAAAATATCAAAACACCTCGAAAAATTCCAAAAAAATTCCCTAGTGTCTATTTTATCCTATTTTAGTGTCAGTCCAAAAAATCACTAAAAATCTCAAAAGAAAAACCTTAAAAATTCGAAAAGACTCAAAAACTTTAAAAAAATCTAAAAAATCAAGGAAAACTCCAAAAAATACAAACTCAGCTCCTGTTTGTTGAATATCTCAGTAGCTTTATTTGAAAATTAGTGTGAAAATTTTTGAGTTACTGGTTGCTATTTTTAAATCCCATTTTACTCACAACCGATATATACTTCACTGTTTTGCCTTGTTTTGCTATTTAAAAAATATCAAAAACACCTTGAAAAATCCCCAAAAGTCACAAAAACAGTAGAAAACCACAAAAATACCAAAAAGATTTCATTTCTGATTTTTTGGATATTTTTGCACATTTTTGTAAATATTTTATCTTGTCTTGTATTACATTGTTTATAAATTCCAATATTGAAAAAAAATATAAAATATAAAATATAAAAATCAGAAAACTAAAAATCAAAATAGAAAATTAAAAATTAAATTAAAAAAAAATTAATTAAAAATTAAAAACCCCACAAAAACATCTTTGCTTGCTTGCTTAGTGTAGACACTTGACACACACACTCACTTGTGCACAAATTTTTGAATTACCCTGTTTGCTCCCTGTGTTCGAACTCTCTGCATACTTGTCACTATACACCATTTGTGCATAGTTAAAAACAAATTTGACTCCACACTTGTTTTTCATTGTTTGATACTTGATTGTGGGTTCATTGTTGATTAATTACATTTTATTGTGGGCCGCCACAACGACGTATTTAGACCCTCGATAAAGTGTGATTATCAAATGGCGCCGTTGCCGGGGAGCAACAACGAGTAGTTCACATTTTGTGTGATTGCGTGATTGTTTACCATAGTTTTATTTTCCATCTCTTACATTTTTGATATATCTTGTTGAGATGTTCTGACCACTTTTCTCTTGACTTCTTGCGAGGGACCGCGGAGCGAGGCGGATCACTTAGGTGACCCGGAGCATCCTTGGGAAGCGGAGCTGGCTATTCTTTAGCCAAGCCGGCAGGAGAGAGCAGAAGGAGTGAGAGAGTGATTAGTGTAGCTTGCACTTTATTCCTGTGAGAGAGTGACTTATTAATTTGTAATAATACAGGTACACTTGGACTCTTGGACACTACCGGGCCTAATTTCCGGGTGTTTGTTCACCCGGGGGCTCACCGCAGTTTTTATCGTGTTTTGCCGCTGTCATTTGCCGGTTTTGATTTCATTTTCACTTTCTTTGTGGAATGAGCCCTTAGATCTAGGCCTGCTTGATCGATTAAATTAGGTCCAAACACACTAATAACCTTTGCATGTACCTATAGCTCGTATTTGGACTTAGTTAAAAATTAAACAGTTAGCCCCCTTTCTTAGATCTGCCGCACCGCGAGCCCTCTCCATCAAGCGCTACTCCTGAACTCGATGTGTCGAGAAGAGGAGGGGAGGGTCTAGACCGGACTCTTAGGATCAACGATAGGAGGTTGATTTGTGGTTCTTCACGTTAGCCGTTGCCTATCTTAGGACGATTTCCGCATTGCATATCGGCATATAGACTAGGTTTATAAAATTCTGCTTTGCATCCCGCATGGAGAGAGCTGGGATTCGCTGTAAGTCTTCTTACTTTGCATCCATCATTTAGGCACAAAGGTGAGATTTCCATCTTTGTGTCGACTTGCACGGCTTTTCCGACTCTACTCTCCCTCTGTTTTTGGACAAAGTAGGATCAAGAAAATACAAAAATCGTTAGGCGCTTGTTTGAATCTACTCAAAAGAAGAGATAACACCAAAAAAATTAAAAAAGGGACTGCTAAGAAAAACTTGACCAAAAATAAAATCGGTAATTGGATTCATTGCTTGGGGAGAGTAACACCCTCACTTGTATTCAAGTTGCATGGGAAGGTCTCCTTCCAAGTGAAGTGAGCGCTTCATAAGGATTAGAGCCAAAAACCCAGCTTGTGGCTGCCTTGTGTATCGCCTGGATTTCCGAAGTATTGGCGCTTCTATCGTACGTGGACAAGTAGGGCTTGGTCAACATTGGTGACTCTCTATTGTGAAGAGCATCGACCTTGTCCGAAGTATCGAGCCTAGGCCACACCTTCACGGGGGTGTCTGTCTCATCGTCTCGCGTCCGAGTAGGTTCTTGCACGCTAACGGGTGATTCCGTTGCGAGCGAGTTCCGAAGTATCGGTTTCGCCTATTGGCTTCCTCTCTTATTCTTTGGCTGAGTAGGGATCCAAGAAGGGTTACAAGGACCTCAAAAAGTGCAAGCTACAGGTTACACAGGAGGAGGACAAGAACGGGATACTCTTCCGGCAGTACTCTCTCTCCTTTAGGCGTAGCGTTCTAAGGACTCGTGAAAAGATAAATTCCTGAATCAAGCTAACATTGACAAGATAAAAGCCAAACCTTCACGGCTTCACGTGTTGAGTTGGTGAATTCGCCCCTGCTTTGTGTTTGATTGCTAGATTTGTTTAGGTCAAGATCAAAAACACCGCACAATCGTGCACAATTTTGTTGCGTCTCGTTTCACTCTTCTTCTTCTACATTCCCTCTGCTCTTACCAATAATCAAGATGATGGGACGGAGATCTCTTAGGCCGACCTTGTCGGCACCGCTATCCCGCACTCCTCCTTATTCATCTAGGACTACCTCGGAGAGTCCGCTCTCCGAGCCTGAGTTTACATCCACCCTGTTCCCCCTCGACCACCCTTCTCATTCTCCTTCCATCAGTCCAAGAGTGTCAGAATTCAGTGCATCACAGTGTTCAGCTCATTCGACAGCACCTGAGATGGCCTCTTTTGCTTTTTCAGAAAATCCAGACATGGCAGACAGAGGCGAGCATGCAGATGATCATGAGCACCCTCCGTTCCTATTTGATCAGGCAGCCATCAATAATTCCTTGTTAGCATCCCTGGAAACTATGCAGAGGCAGATTCGCGACCAGGGTACATTTATGGGTGATCTCATGAGAGAGATAGCTCAGATGAGAGAGAACCGAGCCGGCGGAGGTGGAGAAGGAGGAGGACCTGATGTAGGAGGAGGTGATCCAGACGCTGAGAGACCACCACAGACCATCATGAGGGAATTGCACAACCCAGCTACGTCCCTCACTCACCGTTGGATCCGACTCCCGCCTATCCATGGAGATTTCGAGCTTCGACCCCACACCATTCAGCTTCTACCCAAGTTCCATGGGTTGCCGACCGAAGAGCCACACCTCCACCTCCAAGAATTCGAGATGATATGCAGCACCATCCATGATCGGTTGATGACCGAGGTCACAATCAAGATGATCGCCTTCCCATTCTCATTAGTTGACAGAGCCGCATATTGGCTCAAGCATCTAGGGCGATTCATCGACACTTGGGCAGATCTCCGGACCGTATATTTGAAGAAGTACTATCCTCTCGGCCGGACCAATGCAGCTAGAGCCATGATCAGTAATTTTGTCATGATCCCAAATGAACAATTCCATGAAGCCTGGGATCGATTCAGAGAGCTCATCGACCGGTGTCCTCATCATGATATATCCAAGCCCAATCTCGTGCAGAGTTTCTTCTGTGGGCTGACACCGGAGCTGCAGGGGGTTGTCAACGCCTCCTGCGGTGGATCATATTTCTCCAAGGGTGAAGACGACGTCTGGGCCATCTATGAGGGCATGGCAGAAAATTCAACTGTGATGACCCAAGCCAGAGTCTACACACAACAAAAGCCTCCGCAGGGAGCAGGATCATTCCAGAGGATCGCCCGCATCGATGCCGGTCCCGATACATCATCGGTAGCCGCAGCCCAAGCCGAATCAGCCGCAGCCGACATGGGGATTATTAGTGAGAAGCTGGATCGCATGGAGATCCTCGAGAAGAAGCAGAATCAAGGTCTTGCTCAGATGGACCTTCTCACCAAAACCATGAGTGACCTGAAAACTCAAATCCTATGCATTCAGGAGGCACAAGCTCACTCCCAACAGCCTCCCAGGTCACGGGCTGACTCCAGCGGTAGCAGCTCCAACCAACCCTCTACCTCATATCGACAGGTGAATCATATCCAGGCAGAGTCGGTTCCACTGCTACAGTACTATCCAGCACAGCCACCATCTCCAGACACTCAGATAGTGGTGTATCAACAGGAGCAGCCACTGGCAGTTCTTCCTCCACCCTCCTTTGAGCAGGAACCATTGATGGAAGTCAATGGGATTTGGTATGACCGGTACCCTCAGCCCGGGATTTGTCGTGATCACCCCGGATTCCGTTGGGGCAATGGTGGATCCTCATCCCAGCAGCAGCCTCCTGCCCAAGGACATCAAAGCAGCCAACAACAACCAGCGCAACAGCCCCAGTATGTCCATCAGCAGCAATATCCGAGTGGCCCTCGTCCTGCCTATCAGGGGCAGCAGTGGAGGCAGCGACAGTAGCCTCAGCAATCTTATCCCCATCACCCCCAGTATCAACAGCAGCAGCAGCCCCATTTCCAGCAGGGACAACCATCCGGTTCTCAGGGTCCCACTTTTGAGAACCCAGCTTTAGATGATCTTGCCCGCTTGCTCTCCGAACAACGAGCATCCTTCAGGCAAGAAATGGATGAATTCTGGCAGGAAATGAGAGAAATAATCAACGGCAAGGCCGCCATACTCGCTCAAATTGAACCCAATCCGAACAATCTGAAAAGGAAGTCTGAGCAGGTAGAGTTTACAGAGGATACCTCTCCTAGTGACTATTTGAGTGACATATCTTGTTCCTTTTATGATGCTGATTTCGTTACTACTAGGAGCGGTAGGATACCAGCCGGCGGCGCCTCTTCTGAGCGACAACCAGATGCAGAACCAGGAGCGCCAGAGGAGCAGAGTAGCGGTGCTGATGCCGCTAATGATGATATCAGAGACGGTGGTGCTGAGGCCACCAAGGATAAAGATCCAGACGATGGTGCTGATGCCGTCGTGATACCAGTTGCAGACGGTGGTACTGACGCCACCATTTTGTATGATGCCGCAGAGCCAGGTGCCGGTGGTAGTACTGAGACCACCACCTCTACTATTGTTGAGCCTCCATCTGTGATGTTACCACATTTTGTACCTATGGACTGTGGGAACAAAAAGAAAGACAAAAATATGAATAAAGGAAAGGTTTCTGTTCAAATTGCGGATCCATATGTGTTGCACGATGACGTTTGTATGGATTCTCCGTCTTCACAGGCACAGGGACCGATTCCTAGTCCTCCATCTGAGGAGGCCCCTACAATCCCCTTCCCTGAGGCACTCCACTGAGCGAAGGGGAATAAAAAAGAAAATCCAAAAAAGAACAAGCAGGTAGAGTTCGGCAATCAAATGATTGACAGATTTCACATTCAGCTGACTCTACGAGAAGCATTTGAGCATATCCCCTTCTTCAAAAAGAACTTGAAAGAGACAACTACTGTCCGAAGGAAGAAGAGGCACAGAGATCAAATCCATATGCTCACTCATGACACATGCTGCACCATCCAGAACAAGCTGCCAGCCAAGCGACCAGACGCAGGAGCTCCCTATGTCAGATGCGAGATTCAGGAGCAGCATTTTGATCGGACTCTATTAGACAGCGGCTCTTCAATTAACCTCCTTCCGGCAATCTTACTCAAGCAATTCGAGTTTGGCCCTCTTCTTCGAAGCAGAACAGTCCTTCAGTTTGCGGATAGATCGATAAAGAGGCCGAAGGGGTTATTGAAAGACGTGGTCGTTACCATTCAGGGCCTGAAATTCCCTGTGGACTTCGTTGTGTTGGACATGGAGATCCCTGAGTCGGTAACTGATGCCCCCATCATACTTGGATGCCCATTTTTGGCCACAGCCAAGGCGGTGACCGACCATGATTGCGGGAAGGTATGCTTTCGCGTGGAGGGCGAAACCATACAAATAGAGACGATCGAGGAGACCAGAGCTAGAGAATTAGAATGCTCAGAGAGATCCAGTGAAGCAGCGCAATTGATAGAGGAAGAGCTAACATCTACCAGGTTTGTGATTTTGAGATGACTGATGATGAATCCAACTGGACAGATCCTGTGGCACCGACCCTCGCCTTGCCTACCGATTCACTATATCTCAAGCTAATGGCAGTCGAGAGCCGAGAGAGCACATCCCTGGGTGAGGATACACATGAGGCTGACAGTGTTGTGACGAGTGGTGCTGATGATTTTCATTCTTGCTCATCTTCTTCTGAGCCCTCAGATTCAGACATTGACTGGGATGACTTTGATGAATATTTACCTTGTCTGATTCCTTCTGAGCCAACAACCATGACAGAGTGCGAGCCCGTACAGTTCATTGATGAATCAGCCGGCCACCCTTCGTTAGAGAGTCATGCACAGCGAGAGTTCTCCCATGCAGACTTGGTAGCGTTTACACAGACATATCAGAAGCCAGATCTGCCACCTCCCAGTTATCCAGAACGGAAACCTCTGCCGCAGTCAATGAAGTATAGATTCCTTGCAGGTGAGCCAGAAATGCACCAGTCATTATCTCAGCAGATTTGACTCGAGAACAAGAATCTCGTCTGATGGAGGTTCTTGAAAGAAACCACAAGGCACTCGGCTGGAGTATAGCTGATCTCCAGGGACTGAGCCCAAATCTTTGCTCCCACCACATTTATCTCGAGGATAACGCTAAGCCGTCGCGTGAGTTCCAGCGACGGCTGAACCCGAATCTTCGAGACGTAGTCATGAAAGAAATTTCAAGTGGTGGAGCGCCGATTTCATCTATCCCATCTCCGACTCCAAATGGGTAAGTCCGTTACATGTGGTACCCAAGAAGACGGGTATCACTACAGTTGTCAATGAGTCTGGAGAGGAGATCGCTACCAGAGTACCAACATCTTGGAGGGTCTGTGTGGACTACAGACGATTGAATGAGGCCACCAAGAAGGATCACTTCCCGCCACCATTCATTGATCAGATTATCGAGCGGCTGGCCGGGAAGAGTCATTATTGTTTCCTTGATGGGTACTCTGGATATAATCAAGTGGCCATTGCGCCCGAAGACCAAGAGAAAACGACATTCACCTGTCCGTTTGGGACATATGCTTTCAGACGGATGCCCTTTGGTCTATGTAACGCTCCGACGACATTTCAAAGTGCATGTTGTCCATATTTTCGGACATGGTGGGTGACTGTTTAGAGGTCTTCATGGATGACTTCTCGATCTATGGCGACGGGTTCGGCACTTGTCTTGACTACCTAGACTGTGTGCTGAAGCGCTGCATTGAGGTCAATCTTGTCTTATCCTAGGAGAAGAATCATTTCATGATGACTCAGGGGACGGTCCTTGGTCACATCGTCTCCAACAGGGGCATGGAGGTCGATCCTGCCAAGGTGGATATCATCATAAAACTCAATCCACCGTCCAACTTGCGTCAGTTGCGGTCTTTTCTGGGGCATGTCGGTTTCTACCGACGGTTCATTCAGAACTTCAGTCGTATTGCCCGACCGCTTACTGACTTGCTGACGAAAGACACCGAGTTTATTGTCAATGATAAGTGTCTGGCGTCATTTGAGACTCTCAAAGAAATGGTTGTTTCGGCTCCTATCCTTCAGCCACCCGACTGGTCTCTCCCATTCGAGATCATGACGGATGCTTCAGATTTTGCCGTTGGGGCTGTGCTTGGACAGAGGAGGGATGGATTACCCTTTGCTATTCACTACACCAGCCGGACTTTGGATGCCGCTCAGCGGAATTACACTGTGACTGAGAAAGAGATGCTGGCCGTAGTCTTTGCTCTTGATAAGTACCGATCATATATTCTCGGATCTAGAGTGACAATCTACACTGATCACACCGCCATCCGGTACTTAATGGCTAAGAAGGATGCCAAAGCACGTCTTACCAGATGGATCCTTCTACTCCAGGAATTTGATATTGAGATTAAGGATAAGCCTGGAGTCAAGAATGTGGTGGCGGATCATCTCTCCAGATTGGAGAATCTTGAGGAATCTGAGCCCAGCGCACCTATCACTGAGACATTTCCAGATGAGGCGATCTTGGCTGTCACCTCACTCCCGTGGTATGCTGACTTTGTAAACTATCTTGTTGCCAAGACAGTCCCTCAGGGTTGGCCCAGGCAGAAACTTGAGACCTTCCTAGCTAAGGCCAAGTTTTACCATTGGGAGGATCCCGTCCTTTATCATGAAGGAGGGGATAGTATCTGGAGGAGGTGCATTCCTCAAGAAGAGCAACATAGCGTCCTCACATACTGCCACAAGCTTGAGGCAGGAGGACATCATTCAGGAAAAAGGACAACACAGAAGGTGCTTCAATCCGGCCTATGGTGGCCTACTCTCTTCAAAGATTCTGATGAGTTCGTGAAGAGATGTACTGACTGTCAGAAAATGGGAACCTGCGGGCAGAGAGACATGATGCCCATGCAACCCATTCACTTCTGTGAGGTTTTCGATTCTTGGGGGATTGATTTCATGGGACCATTTCCTAAGAGTCAGGGATTAGAGCATATTTTGCTCGCTGTGGATTATGTCAGCCGATGGGTTGAGGCCATCCCCGCCCGAGCCGCAGATGCGAAAACCGTGTGCAAATTCTTGAGGAAAAATATCATTTCACGGTTCGGGGTACCTAGAGTCTTGATTTCAGACGGGGGGTCTCATTTCATCAATGATAAGGTTAGGGCCCTTGCAGACGAGTTCGGCATTGACCATCGGGTTGCCACTCCATATCACCCTCAGACTAATGGTCTTGCCAAAGTATCGAATCGGGAGATAAAGACTATCTTGCAGAAAGTTGTCCGCCCCGACCGAAAGGATTGGTCACAGCTTTTGTACTCGGTCTTGTGGGCTTATCGGACTTCTTTCAAGAATCCATTGGGGACATCTCCCTTTCGTCTCGTCTATGGCAAGCCGTGCCATTTGCTAGTGGAGATCAAGCACAAATCTTTTTGGGCAGTCACTGAGTTACTTTTAGATCCCGAGAGTATAGGAGACCAGAGAAGAGCTGAATTGGCAGCCTTGGAAGAACTGAGAGACACAGCCTTTTCCAACAGCCTACAGTACAAAGAGAAAGTGAAGACATGTCACGATTCGCATATCAGCCATAAACAGTTTGAGCAAGATCAGAGAGTATGGTTGTTTGACTCTAGGCTGAAACTATTTCCAGGGAAATTGCAGAGCAAGTGGAAAGGTCCGTATGTGGTCAGGAAGGTACATGACAATGGCAGCATCGACATATCCGAACCGTCATCTTCCTCTACCTTCCGTGTCAATGGTCAACGCCTGAAGTTATATCTAGATCATGACCCGCCGACCATTGACGTTGCCCCCATTCTTCTGGTATGAGATGTGTCCTTTGACTCATATCATCTGCATCTCATACATGGTGATCACTTCTATCTTCCGCTGTACAGATCATCTGTCCATATCACTCTTTCATCTGTTGATTTATTTTATTCTTTTATTCTTTTCTTCTTTTCCTCTTCTACCTTCTTCATCTATCAAAAAGGTGCCGCCCTTGTAGACAGTTTTCCATACTTAGGACGTACTTTGTCCTAAGTATAGGGGGGTGTGCACCCCGAATGTTTCCAGTCCTTGATCCTCTCCATTGTCTCCTCTTCTTGTCTATACTTAGGGATATTTTACCCTAAGTATAGGGGGAGACAATCTGAGTATGATCTGTTCATTCCCACCCTTGACCCTCCCTGCGTTGTGTACAGTCTGCTATACTTAGGATTATTTGATCCTAGGTATAGGGGGGACGGTCAACTTCTCATTTGTTCATTCATTCCTTCATTTATTCATTTATTCTTTAGACTTGCCTATACTTAGTACGAGTTATGTCTTCTCTTTTCTCTCTGATCTATGAGGACATAGCTCAAGCTAAGTATAGGGGGGTCGTATATACTACGTATATACTTTAGCCATAACTCGTACTTTCATATTTTCTTAATAATATGGCTAAAAATTCTTTAAAATTCATTAAAAATTCTTAATAAAAAGATGTGGTTATTCCTCAAATCCTTTTTGTATTTACTGATTAATAAATCAGGTGACAATATTTTTTGCAAAATGTTTGAAAAATAGTTTGAAAACCTTTGTGAACATCTATTGAAAACTATTTTGAAAATGTTTTGTTACATGTTTTCAACATGTGTAAAATGTGTGGATTGCAAAATTTCTTTTCTTTGTGTGAAATAAAATATTTGAAAAATGATTTGCAAAGGGTTTGAAAAATGGTTGCAAAAATATTTTTGAAAAATCTATACATACTGTTTTGAAAGCCTTTGCAAAATGATTTTCAAATGTGTGTACATGTTGCAAAAATGATTGTAAAAATTATCTTGGACTATAGTTTTCAAAAATTCTCTGAAAAACTTGTGTCAAATAAGTTTGAGGAATACATACATCACACCAAAATCCACTTTATATATGTATAAAATTTATCACTTACCCTTGTAAAGTCTTAAAAATCCACTTCTTGTATATATAAGAAGCACTCCTGTGTACATAGTTTTCAACCTAGTTTTCAGCCAAAATCTTTTTTGTTTTCAAAAATCCCAAAAAACATTTGCAAAACTAAAATCCAAAAACATTTGAAAAATCTTTGTGAAAAATACAAAAAATGCATCTACATACGCATGCATCATCTTTTCAAAAATCCATAAAAAGTTCAAAATCCTTGAAAATTGCATCACAAAAATATTTTCTGCATTGCATTGCATTGCATAGCATTCGCATTTTTCGGATTGAGTTTGATAGTTGAACAAGTCTAAGTAAAATCCGGAGATTGGAGCTTGATTGGACCTTAAAATCTACCTAATAACAGGAACTTTATAGGAACTGGGTTTGAGGTACTTCAGGTCTAGTTGACTTAATTCTTTGAGGATCACGAGACTTGGTTCAATGGATTCTTGACTGCCTAAGTAGAGTATTTCGGAGCACACACACGACTCTTGTTGATAATAACCTAACTTGGACACCTGCACCTTTCACATAGCTCTCCACGGATGAGGTGGTGAGGAGGCAGTTTCCTTTGGCTTGGGGTAGCATATGAGGGTAGTACTTCTAGGCGGAACCTCTCTTCTTCTTCTAGTGAAGGAAGTGCACCTCAACTTGGTCTAGTGGTGATGAAGGCTAAAGACAGAAGCCGTGGGTTGCAATAAAGCTTCAAAAGAGGGATAGTCTACTGGCTCAAGAGGAAAATTTCTTGTATATATGCTGCACCATGTAGATATGTTGTACAGATGCACTTGAAAAAAAAAGAACTCCAAAAAAGGTGGTGGGTCGGATTGAAAATTTAATAACCCCACCGAAGTGTATATAGTCCAATAAAGCTAAAGCTTATGGTATCCATGTTACATTTCATGAAGCTTGCAGCAGGAGACTTGGCTACACTGGTTGAGCTTCCAAAAGTCTATACCTCTTCCCCCTCTTCTTGAGCCGGTTGCACTTGAACTTAGAAGGGAATACCCCGCTTCTCGAGGAAAGAGTTGCTAGACCGAGGCATTAGAGTTACCAGGTTGGGGGAGGTTGTTTCCTTGTTACTTCTGAGGTGGGGAGCTACATATCACTCACACTGTACGAGTCAGATTCATAGTCGTAAGAGTTTGCGTATGAGTTGAAGTATTTCTGACCTGGCTTTTGAGGAGACTTGGACAGAGTTTTGGGATTCTCAAGGACTGTTGGATTTCAAATTTGGTTCTCATTAAGGTTCCGACTGCACTAAAATTCCAAAGGTCCGACGTAAGCTCCAAACTTTGATTTTGTGAAGACAAGTTTAATAATCAAATCAAATCCAACTTTCTTCTTTTTCTTTTCTTTCTTTTTCTTTTGCACTTATTGCATAAGTGTTTGCTAGGGACTAGCAAAGGTAAAGTATAGGGGGATGATGAATCCACATTTCATCATCTTTATTCTATCATTTTGGCACCAGAAACCCTAGCAAATGCCTGTAAATAGCATTAATATCATCATCTTAGCATTCATGCATGTGCATCTATATAGTGTATAAAAAAAGCTGTAATTAAAGCCAAAATTATAGAATAAATAAAGAAAAAAAGAATAAAATATTGCAAATATTTTATGACCCGAAACCCCGAGACCTAGGCATCTTGATGAATAGGTCGACAAGGAATAAAGTAGGGGAGATAAGGGCTAAAAATACCAATAAAATCCCTTTTATTTTATTCATTCTTTATTCATTTTGGGACCTATTTTTGGTTCCACCTTTTGTACATCAAATAAAGAATCTTTGTACATGAAAGTTGTAGATAATTTAATGAAGAACAACACAAAATTGATTTCACAGAAAGATAATGTACAGATAAAAAGTTATGGTCTGAATAAAATTCCAAAATGCCAACTTCCCAGACCCGTATCTCATAAATAAAAACTCCAAATGCAGCATATTCACCTTTAATTGTATATAGAAGAAAATAAGATATTTAATGGTGGTGGTTTCGCATCTGGCGGAGCTACGGTTTGGAAGTTGAGTTTTGGACCCCTATTGTACACTTGTGCACAGTAAAATATTCAACTTATTATTTATTCATTATTTATATATTTTTATATTTTTATAATGTTGTAAATACTACTTATAATAATTATGTACATTAAAATTAGAATAAGAACCTAAATAAAACTCATAATAAAATACATACATATATAGGGTATACAGGTGTTATACCTATACTTATACATATACTTTTTATACTCATATTTTATTCCATACACAAAACATATCAGAAAAAAATATATGTAAAAATATATTTGTGTATATAAAAGTATTTTATAATTATACAAAATAATAAACAAAATAAATAAAATTAAATATACAAAATAAAAATGAAATATAAAAATACATAGGTAATATACCTATATAAGGCTAAAAGTAAACTTATAAAAATATACTTCATAAAAATAATTAAAAATCGGAATAAAATACTACATAAAAAATAAACATTTTTTATTTAATAACCAAAAATTAATTCGACTGTTTTCTATTTTTTATCGAATTAATAAAATAATTTCTCTATCTTTTCCCTGGTTGGTCCACGTGGACCAACCAGGAGCCTCCGACTGTTGACCAGCGGGTCAACAGTCTGTCCTTGACCCCCTTGAGCTCCGCGTGCCTCGTTTTTCCCCCTCTTTCGCCCTTTTTTCGAGGCCACGCCCTTCGTCCTTTGCCGCCGCTTCCTTCATGGAAGTTATGCACTGTACATCCATCTCCATCGCCGACCTCTTAGATCTTCTCAGATCTTCCTCGCCCACCCGTGACTCCTTCTCGAAGTCACGCATCCAAACCTCTTCAAATACGGGACCTCCACTTCCATCCTCGGGTGGAACACCTTCGGTCCACCCTTCCTTGCTCTTCTTGTGCTCCAAGCACTCGTGGAGGTGACAGCTCTCACGCCGTGCGTTCAGCCAGGGCAGATGAAGTTGGAGGCGCTTCCACCACCTCCCGCAAAGTCGCCGGTCGAGGTATCTTCTTCCTCTAGCTCCGGCCATCGAAGACCACTCCCCCTTGTATCTCTTTGCATCTTTAGGTTCATGTTAGTCTAAGGATCGAAAACCATCAAAAAAATTTGAGTTCCATCGACCATTTCGTCCGATCAAGCACCTTGGCCGGAGCGTACCTCCGGCCGTGCACCCACATCTCGATACGCACCTTCCCCCGACCATCCAAGGGCCCAGGCAGTTTGCCCTGGACCCTTTGACCATTTTTGCAGGTCAAAGCCGAAGTGGAAACATCTGGAGGCGAGTTTTGAAGCTCGCCGGAGCTAACGGAGCCCCCCAGCTCCGCCGGCCACCAACGAGCACCACGGCCACCGCCGTGGCTTTTTGACGCCTCCAGGAGCTAGAGGAGGACCAGAGGAGGCTCCAGCCCGATTTTGAACCCCAGAAGCCACTGGAGTCGGCCCGAGGAGCTCGAGGAACCTCGCCCAATCGGAGCTCCGCCGTGTTCTTCCAACCGCTTTCGCCACCGTCCGATCAAGGGAGCCCCTCCAGATCGCACCGTCGCCGTTGGATCGCGCCACGCCTCGACCGTTGATCTCACCTGGAGATCTAATCTCAGCCGCGGATCCACGAAGCGTCCTCGGCCGTTCGACACGCGCCACGTGTCAAGTGGCAACTTCTTCGCCGTCGGATCACGCGTCGAGGGTATTTTGCATCTACACCCTCGCGCCTTTTGTATTTATTATTTAGTATTTAAACTTTCGTCTGTAGTGTAAAAACTTTGGGTTATTTGCACAAAGACCCCCGAGCTCTCCATATTTGCATCCAGGTCCTTTGCCACATCACCTCACGTGACCTGTACACGTGAGGTGTGGGCATTTTGCACTAGGACCCTCGGTCTTTATTGTATTTTGTTTTAGTACCAAAACTATGACATCACGTGTTATATTTTTGGATATTTTGCAAGTAACCCCTCAGGGTTTTGGATTATTACATTTTAGTCCTCGCCAGGTGCGTGCAAGTCACGCGCCCTGGTGGGAAAATTGCTAGGACACCCACGCGGGTTTTGTAATTGGATTTTGGTGCTATAAATTGAATATTCAGTTCAAACTTTTGTGGAAATTTGCATGTTGCCCCTGGATGTTTGAGAAATTGCATATATACCCCTGCTAGGACTATTTAAACTTTGGATGCTTGTTGTAATTATTTGAATTATCATTTTAAGCCCAAAAATTCCACAAAAATAGGGTTAAGCTCCTGGACACCTGTGCTTTGACGCTATCACTTTAGTTTTTGATTTTATTTTATTTTCACATTTATTTTGATTTTATTTTATTTTCACATTTATTAAAAATCAAAAACATGCTTTTTATTTACTGTCTAGCTTAGAAAATATCAAAAAAATATCAAAACACCTCGAAAAATTCCAAAAAAAATTCCCTAGTGTCTATTTTATCCTATTTTAGTGACAGTCCAAAAGATCACTAAAAATCTCAAAAGAAAAACCTTAAAAATTCGAAAAGACTCAAAAACTTTAAAAAAATCTAAAAAATCAAGGAAAACTCCAAAAAATACAAACTCAGCTCCTGTTTGTTGAATATCTCAGTAGATTTATTTGAAAATTAGTGTGAAAAATTTTGAGTTACTGGTTGCTATTTTTAAATCCCATTTTACTCACAACCGATACATACTTCACTGTTTTGCCTTGTTTTGCTATTTAAAAAATATCAAAAACACCTTGAAAAATCCCCAAAAATCACAAAAACAGTAGAAAACCACAAAAATACCAAAAAGATTTCATTTCTGAATTTTTGGATATTTTTTCACATTTTTGCAAATATTTTATCTTGTCTTGTATTACATTGTTTATAAATTCCAATATTGAAAAAAAATATAAAATATAAAATATAAAAATCAGAAAACTCAAAATCAAAATACAAAATTAAAAATTAAGTTAAAAAAATTAATTAAAAATTAAAAACCCACAAAAACATCTTTGCTTGCTTGCTTAGTGTAGACACTTGACACACACACACTCACTTGTGCACAAATTTTTGAATTACCCTGTTTGCTCCCTGTGTTCGAACTCTCTGCATACTTGTCACTATACACCATTTGTGCAGAGTTAAAAATAAATTTGACTCCACACTTGTTTTTCATTGTTTGATACTTGATTGTGGGTTCATTGTTGATTAATTACATTTTATTGTGGGTCGCCACAGCGACGTATTTAGACCCTCGATAAAGTGTGATTATCATATATGGGAAAAATCCTTAAGCACATCACAGAAGCATGAGGATCGCATCGTATGTGATCGGGAGTGATTAGTCGAACTAGTTGCTCGAGGCAGCAGAATTTAAAAAAAATTTCATGCAATGAAACAATATGATCTAAGAATGCTTCTCGGATGATTTCATATAAACCACAAACAAGTATTATAGTTACCTCTTAAAGCGTGGTTGCAATCAAGTCTTTAAACGAAGAGATCTCCTATTTCAAGTCCGATCCAACGGAGGAGACACTTGCGAGTGCGTTGATGAGACACGTGCTTCTCACAATCCATGTTGATGATCCAAGCAGCGAATCTCCTGATATCATCACACAATATCCGACGTCTTCTTCACGAGCGAGGTGCACCAATGGAGACGGAGATCCACGTGCAAACAATCCGACAACATAACGACGGCGCTGCGAGGATGATGACTCTCTCTAGAGCTCCATGGTAGACGACCACAATGAGAGAGAGGGAGGACATGTAGCGAATAAGAGAGAGAACGAGAGAATATGTTGTTGTAGTTGTTGTAACATGAAGAGCAAGGGATGCCTCTTCTTATATAGTATTTTGGGAGTCCATGGATAACAATCCATGGACTACACAAAATCAATGGATGAGATTGATTTATGCTTCTTTCAATGGCCAAGATTTTTTTGTAAAAATACAACAACAATTAATTTAATTAGATTAAATATATATAAATATAATTTATCCTAAATTAAATCAATCAAGAATGGAGATTAACGAATGGAGATTACCTCCTTCTATAACACGAAAGTTGGTGGCAATCTCATGCAATCTCATGAGATTACATTATTCCATGAAAATCTTCAAGATTTACAACAACACTTGTTGTAAATTATTATACAAAAATAATTCCTAATTATTTTGTGAGTATTGCAATCATGCCATTGGAAAATTGTGAATCACATCCACAACCTTAAATAAAATGTGATTACATTTCAATTAATTAACCAATTGTGAATCCAATTCACTTCAATGATTAATCAACAAATATAAATCGTAATATGTTCTCTATAATAAATTATAAATTATATTTACAATATATATGAATAATTAGGATAATATTATCCACATTATTCATACTCATGATAATTAAATCACATTTAATCATCTTGGATCTCTATTCTCATGTGCCCAAATAATATGAATCACATTCACATTATTCACATCTTTGATAATTAAATAACATTTAATTATCTAAGATAACTCTCCTTATAATATGAACAAAATTCATATTATTCATGATAATCAAATCACATTTAATTATCAATTTTCTCAATGCTTGGATACATATATCAACAATGAAATTTTCCTTGAACTCTTTCATGGATAAAGTGATTTCTCCACAAATACTTGGAGATAAGGACATGGCGAGCATATTGTTCCACGTATAGTGACTTGGATATTAAGATCACATCTCAAATCTAGATCTTGCGGGCCTCTCATAGATGCTTAATTAAATCAAAACCACAAATTTAATTTTCTCATTGTATCTGAATCACATTCAGATCACTGTCTAACATTTGGACCAAGATCAAATTACTTCTGTACTAAGAGGAGTCACTAAAATCTAGACCCGTTTCTCACTCCCTAGGAATGGAAGCGTCATGGTTATACAACCGTTTATGATCACATCACGCTCAGGTATTCCTAATACCTGTACATCTTGCATACTGAAAGACCCATAATAAACCCCAAGTTTTAGATCTATTTTACACAATCTACTTCAAGGTTTTATCATTAGGTTTCTCATTTGATCATTGGGAGTCAATATCGATCATATACTTTCCAAAATCATATATCTTACCCAAATATTGATCATATACTTTCCAAAAGTATATATCAAACCTACAAATTCAGTGAAACATCCAAAGCGAGATGACCAATCACGAAATTTGATTCTTCCCAATATCTCATGAGTGAGCTCATGTCTTGCGGTTCAACAATTAACTTGTATGATCCCTTTGAGAGATTGTATTATTTTATGCCCTTGCATACACACCAACGCACATGTATAGACCTTGGTTGAGCTCATGTCATCAACCTATTTGTCTACTAAATATACATATTCAGACATATAGTAACACATTTGTATCCAGTCAGAGGTTGCATGCCTATATTGTGATAGCATACGACATAGGTCTTTGGTATCTCGATCTCGTTAAGTTAACTTTTTGACCTAATTAATCTGACACATCTGAATATCCTATGCAAAGGACCTGCATCAAGAGGTCGGTTAGATATCAACCTTTAGAGAAAAGATTGCCATCTCCTTCTCAAGATGGAGATCCTCTCTTAATAATCATTTGATAGTACTTGATGAGTCCTCAATCTAACTCTTTAGATATTCATCGAAGCACCAGCCTCTATGATTCAATAATTGAATCAACAACTATATGATCATTGAGATGGCCATGGTACATAATCTTAATTGTCATAAGGGACCTATTATGGAAATTAATTACTCTTCATTTCCGATCAGGGAATGATATTTGTAATAACATTTATTGCATAATGGCTCGCAGTGGGCTCGCATGTCCAACAATCTCTCACTAGCCCAAAGAGCCATTAATGTGCTAATCTTTAAACCCTCACTCATGTGAAAATCATATGCTATTTAGAAAAATAGCTAGGTAAGCTGATTTGTCGCTCTATTCTTGGGGGACTACGCGAAGTCCTTTTACGACACTTGCGTATCCCCGAGTAATAGTTTTCACATCTAATGCGAATATTGCATCTTATGCAACCAATACTCAATGTCAGTTATAGTATCCTTGACACTACACCTTAATAATTATTATTACCAATATTTCCATAATCATTATCAGAATACCTTTATTTCCGGAGATCTCTATCTCCTAAGGTATCCGGAGTTAAGAACTTTTAGATCTTTATCTATAAATCTTAATTTCTTGAAGATAAGACTTCGAGATCACTATCTCTAAAGTCTTTTCATCTTTGAAGATATGATTATTACTTCAATCAAGTATTTTATTTCCATAATTGGATTAGTAACAGTTTACTACTTCTACTACATGGTAGACATCTGGCATTTGTACACATCTAGCATACACTTAGCTTCTTGTAACTGATGCAAAAGGGCAAGCAGTTCTAACATTCACTTCCTCAACTCTTTGAGGTGATATCCCTTCAGATAGGCCAGTACCATATCTTAAGGGAAGGAATCCTTTATTGGAATATTCCAGAAAACAGAACATATCCAAGGTGTACTACAAATGTGATGGTCCCAATACCTTCTTCTCTTTGCTTCTAAACACCTTCAGAACTAAGATCCAAGAGATATCCTTGAGATCATATCTCAAGTTATGGAACAACCTAATTAAAAAACACTTGTTATTATCCTTATATCATTCCAAATGATTACGATATCAACTACATTGAGCATGATGAACACAATGGCACTCTCATTAAGCTTCACATTGTTCATTAATATTTTATTTGAAATCATAACATTTATAATCTCATAAAATCCATTGTTCCAACTACAATAAGCTTATTTGAGGCCATAGATGGAATTCCTTTAGCTTGCACACCATGCTTTCCTTAGCTATGAATCCCTGGGGATACTTCACATAAATATCCTCACTAAGGAATTCATAGAGGAATGCAATATTGACTTCTATCTTGAAGATGTCAAAGTCAAGTTGTGTAGCTATAGTTAGCGATATTCGGATGGGTTAGGCATGGTCACTAGAGAGCAATTCTCATCGTAAGCGATGTCTTCTATCCGGTGTGTAGCTCATGGCTACGATTCATGCTTTTAAGGTCTCTACTTTCTCATCAGGTTCCCTCTTTCTCTTGATGATCCATTTACACCTAACGAGTAATATCCTTATAGGTGGATCCTCGAGGGTCCATATACAGGACGTGTATATAAAGTTTACTTTAGAGACTTTATTACTAAAATCTATCTTTCCATGTCATGATCTTCAGAAGCTTCATCACATGCAGTCAGATCATTGTTAGACTTAACTGACACATGGAATCCATCCTCAAAATCATTTGAAGAGGTATTAGTGTTTCATCTTTAATTGTCCTTTTAGTTTCCAGTTTCAGGAGCCTCATTATCTTCTCAAGATTAAATGAGTTCCTTCACTTAATTTTCATCTTGATTTTTAAGGAAATCATCCTCTAAGAATCATATTCTCAAAAATGAGATCTTTTACAAATCTCAATATCATAAAATAGGTATCCAATACCATCCTTTATTTTCCTAATGAAGTACCACTCAGGTGCTAAATTCCATCTCACTTGCATGGAACCTTATTAATGATATATATATATATATATATATATATATATTGTAGTCTCTACTACATACATACCTGAAAACTAAGAGGTAATTATGATAAGATTCATCATTGATCAAATCATGTCACACATGATCCAATTGTATCTCCCCACAACTCCAATGAGTTTAGCTGCATTAGGAGGATTGAGGTAGGAATGGTATTCCTTTCTTCATAAGGTATTCCATGAATTCATCTAGGTACATGATACATAGGTTAGATCAAATTCATTTCATCTTCCTTCAAACTTTGGTTCTAAACCAAAATATGAAATCTTAAAACATTTCAAAGCTTTCTAAGGTGAAGGGAAGAAATCTCATATCACAAATAATCATTGAATGATATCACATATCATCAATGTTTATTTTGATATACATGATCCACATACATCAATATATATGCGATCTTGAATACCTTGACATCTTACACCATTTCCAAAGCAAGGTGTAATGGACATTTTGTATTTTGAATACAATATTCACAAGTATGAAAGATTTGAAATTTCAAGCATTCTAAAGTTTCATCTGTTACTAGTCTATCGATCTCATCAATAGACATATGTCCAAAGCTTGATGCCAGATCATTGTCAAATGATCTCCATCCTCCTATTGATCTTTAAAAGGGTTTAGTTTTCAGTATTAGAAATGTTAATGAACCATTCAATAGTTTTCTAATTGAGCAGAGTCCTCTATAAGTTAGATTACTATATGAAATATATCCATCATAACTCTTAATGATGGGCCTATAACAGAATTCATGTTTGTTTCCAACATTTAGAAATAAACAATGAGTGTATTCTAAGATCTAGGTTATAGAGGAATTCTCTAAGACTGAGGGCCCTCCCATTGAAAATATGAAGACTCTTTATCCAATAGAGGTTGTGCAACAATTGCATCAACATCCATGTGGATGACTATTAAATCTTAAGATCAAACTTTCCAATATCCAAAACATATGCAACCAATTGCAAGTGTTATTAGAAGGATGAGATAAATTAATAGACTTTGAACTTATCAAATAAGCAAGTCTATTTCAATGAGCAAATGTAGATGCAGATTCTTTCGATGTAGTATCTGGGTCCTTCTCTAAGGATCCAAGATTGTCTAGATAGTCATAGTATCAATACATCGACTTATTGTAGTATTGGTATTTATCCAACTCTTTGGATGTCATATAGAAGTCATAGAAGTACAGTCTTTGACTTTTCTCCTCACTTGGGTCAGATCCATGCTTCCACTGTGCTCCCTTCATCTATAAACAACCATTGCTTAAGACAAAGGATCTCTTATGTTGAATTCAAAAGATTTTAATAAAAGAGTATTTCAACATTTATACATGCTTCATTTAATTCATACAATATGAATATTATGAAGCTTCATGAATGACTAGAGTATAAATAGTAGAATGATGATACTCATCATATCTACATCTATCTAAACACTAAAAAACTTCGGTTCAGGTAGGCACTCAATCATTTTGAATACATCATCTCATATAGAGCCACCATTCCGCATGAAGCAGTGAACCATGTCATTCATGATTAAATATCGAGAGTACATTTGTATGTCAGAACATCTTCATAGATTTTATAAGGATTATGTGACAGTTATGATCATCATCGATGTTTCACTTCCAAAGTACATTCGATTGAGAGACCAAGGTTATGGACATACAAATCCTAGGTTGTTGTCCTATTATCTATTTGATCATCATTCCTCATTCTTATGAAGGAAGTTAGCACATTGCAACCATATATATGTTGGTCGCGAAAATCGTGGGTTGGAAAATTTAATGGCAAACAGTCATTGTTGCTATCCCCAAAAAATCCCGTGACAAACAATTTTTTTTTTATTTTTGCTACTTATTAACCTGTATATCGGACATGGTCAAACTTAGGGACGATACAATTCTCGAGGGTTATTCAATTAATCGAAAATCAATTAAGAGAAAACAGGAATCTCAAAGGACAACTATCTTTGGTTTTTGTGATTTTTTTATCTTTTTTTTATTTTCTGATTTTTAAAATTTCTAGTGATTTTGATTTTGTAATTTTTTTTAATTTTAAAAAACGAACAATATGCACAAGCACAAGAAATATGCACACCAACTCTTTTTATAATTTTTCAGTTTATCAAAAATATTCAGAAAAATCCAGAGAAAATATTTTTGGGTTTTAAATGTTTTAAAATATTTTTGAGAATTTTTGTGGATTTTCCAGATTTTTGTATTTTTCTAAAAATAAACAGTGAGAAAACACAAAAATGTACACAACCTAGAGTTATTTGCAACTTAAAAATATTTTAATTGCCCAAAACTCCTGGAAATTACTTTTAACACAAACTAGAAGCAATTATCTACAAACAGAAACTGAAATCACAATTTTTGGATTTTTGTAGAATTTTCTGTGATTTTTATAAGATTTATGATGTTTTTCAATTTTTTTGGGTTTTATGAATAATTAATGCGTGAAAATTGGTCAGAAAGTAAAAGACAATGAAATAAAACTACCCTAGTGTTTTTGGAATCTTTGGAACAATATTTGAATTTTTATGAATTTTGGAATTTCAAATAGAGAAAATGACATGTTTTGGATTTTTTATAATAATAAATCAAATTAAAATGCAACGAAAATTTTATGCTAAGAAGAAGATAATCACATCAGGAGCATAACATAATGTTTGCAAGATTTTTGGATCACGAATAACATTTATTTCAATGAAAAGCGCATGCAAAGATAATGTCCGTAAACATAGACACTGATCTGTAATTACTCAAAGTCTTGATTAACAATAAATAAATAAGAGGCAGGAATTTGTAAATTACCTAGTGAAGGCGTTCTCTGCATGTGATGAATTAAGGCGGGGACCTTTCTGTAATTAAGAAAACCTCGGAAGGTCTAAATGTAATTTTTCCAAATAATATTTTTTAACCCCACCTAGGGCTTCTTCGTTGCAATCACAAAGGGGGAGAGGACAAGTGCCGCCGCCCCCTCATCTACTTCTCCAAGGCTACGCTGGCGACAGGCGGTGCTGGCGGATCGCGGTGTCTATTGGACGGAGGCGCGGCGGGCTCAGGCAGTCGGTGAAGCTTCAAAGGGTGGTCGTTGGGCTCGATGGCGGCTTGGAGGCGTCGCGCTGCGTGCACACACATGGCTGCAGGAGGAGCTACGCGGGGCGCGCGACCGAAGGCGGTTGAGGAAGAAGGGGGGGGGGTGCGCCTAGATGGTAGCCGTCCCTGCTCTCTTTCTTTTGTTTTTTTATATTTTTTTGTGTAAAAAAGTTCTTATCTATGATGCAAACAGTAAAAAAACTTTTTTATTTTTTATTGCAAATCCAAAAAAAGAAAAAAAACAAAAACTAAGGAATGTTTTTTTTAATTTTTAATTTTTTGTTGTTTTCTTTTTAATGATCCTGCAAAACAAACGTTAGAAATAAAGAAAACAAATGGGTTTTTTGTATTATTTTTTTGTTTAATTACAAATCGGAAAATGAATGAGGATCCGACGAAGGTGAAAGATTCGAATCCGATCTCCGGCCACCGTATGCGGCTGGAGTTGAGAGATCGTGGACGATAGAATAGAACATGTGGAGATAGAGAAAGTGAGACGAAAAAATCGAGTTGGTGGCGGATTAAATCGGGATGGATTTTTTAAGATCTTGATAAAAAATGACAACGAGATAAAAGTGCGAGAAATAAACTATGATTAACCTAGATAAAAATAAGAAGAAAATGACGACGGATCTCTCCTTAGGAGCGAAAAATGATCGTGATCGCCTCGACGAAGGCCGACTCGCTGTCACCGGACGGCTCAGAGGCTAGACACCTTTTCTCAACAAGAAGACTCTCAGAGATCGGGCTCCTCTCTCTAAAGATTGATCAAGTTGGAATGAGGGAGAAGGAGCCATATAAATAGAAAAGATGGAATGAAATTTGAAATTTGAATTTTTTGGATAAAGAGATAAGAGATGACAATTGAAATGAATTTTTGAATTTTTTTGTGGAAGAGATGTCATGAGATAAAGTAAAAGAGATAAAACTATTTACAAATTTATGTATTTTTTTTAATTTTCTTCACTTTATTTATTTGAATTAAAAATGTTATTTTTTTAATTTTTTATGATGATTAATTTAAAATAGCAATTATATACATATATTATGTACATATACGACATTATATACAAGGGTAAATGAGGAAATTAGCTCTCTCTCTCTCTATCTTTTTCAAAATAATTAGTAAGAATAATTTACAAATATATACAAATACAATATTTACAAATACATGGGAAAATTTCCTATGGAGCCGGAATTGATCTTTCAATTAGTGTTTAGTGGCTTTTTCCAAGTGTGACTACTTTTATTATGTACATGATTTAATTGTGCAATCATTTTTATTAATTAGGACACATTTTTATTTACAACTTCAATTTTGAAAGTTATTTGATTTGAGTTCAATTAAGGCACAAATAAATTAGTGTCGGTTTTATACAGATTTACACAGAATAAGTGAGAAGTATTTACAACAACACACACATTTTTTTGGATTTTCTACTTAAGGACCCTATCTCCCCCTACTTTATTCTTGATCGATCAGGTCAAGTTTTGACCTTCTCTTAGGGTTCGGGTCAACCTGTATACAGTCTTCCTTTTTTCTATTTTCTTTCCTTTATTTTTCCTTTCTTTGTTTCTTTTTTTATTTTAGGCTAAAATTAATAAGAAGTGTACAATATTTACACACAGATGCAAGTTAGTAAGAATATGGAGTTAGTGTTATACGCAGGTGTTTTGTAAGGGATTTTAAGCTAAAATAAATGAATAAAGATGACGGATCGTAGATACGTCATCCCCCTATGATTTACCTTTGCTAGTCCCTTCGCAAACACTTATTTGAAAGAATAAGTGAAGAAAAAGAAAGGAAAAATAAAGAAAGTAGGATAATATTGAGTATTAATCGTATCTTCATAAAATTGTAGTTTGTAGCTCTGTCGGACCTTTGGATTATTAGTATGTCGGAACTTCTGTGAGACTTAGAATTTTAAAATCGATAGCCTTCAAGTTCTACACATCATTGTCACAGTTTCAGCTCAGAAGTCATCTTAGATCAATCTTCTTCCCAAAGCATACCCTATGAACATTGAACAATCGACTCATGTGTGTGAAAGATTTTAGCTCTTCCCATTCAGAATGCCAGACTATTATACAAATCTCCTCTCCAATAACTAGTCCTCGGGGAGTCAGGTATTTCCTTCTAAGGTTTGTTGTGCTGTGTTCACAATCGAATTGGGGGATGAGTTAGAAGAATGAGAAAAGAACTGGAGGGTGGCCAGTGTAGTCACCTCTCCTTATGAAGTTGGCCAGTGTAGCCGAGTCTCCACCAAGATCTGCAGGTTTTCTCGAAGCTTGGACCTTTTTGGTCAGATATTTACTTGGTAGTGGCTTCTTTGTATTTGGATTTTTGGTGGCTCTGCTTGGATCTTGTTGTGCCTCTACGGATATAGAATATTTTTTTCCGTACATGTTTTGGGATCTTAGAAAAAATTGTGCCTAGTTGTCCATCCCTTTTCCGAAGCTTTATTCAACTCGTACTCCGGTCTTTAGATTTCCACGCTATCAGAAAAGAAACTCACAAAGTTGTCCAACATCCCGTCTGAGTTGAGCTAAGTGCATAGTGCGGGAGTACAAATTAATTCCCTATTCCAGAGTTGTACCCAGAATGAAGAGACCAGGTTAGACACTAAGAGTCAAATGCTTCACTTATCATCTGGAACTCAAAGAATTAAATAAAAAACATGAAGCTTCTAAAATCCTATTTCTTGGTGACGTTCCTTTGAGAATTAGGTGGATTAAGGTCCAACTAAGCTCATTCTTCAATTTTATTCCAGACAAAGTTTAAATATCAATACTATCCTGAAAAATGCACATGCAAATCAACAATGCAGAGAGTTTTTTTGAAAAGAAATGATGCACATGTGAAAAGAATATTTTTTTAATTTTTTAATTTTGAACTTTTTATGGAATTTTGGAGGAAAAATACAGATGCGAAAGAAAGCCCTTTTTTTGAATTATGAAAATTTTAATAGATTTTTGGTTTTGTAG
Organism: Ottelia alismoides; assembly: GCA_037367405.1. NCBI lineage: Eukaryota > Viridiplantae > Streptophyta > Magnoliopsida > Alismatales > Hydrocharitaceae > Ottelia > Ottelia alismoides. The sequence goes on from JAZKJV010007633.1 coordinate 86,284, forward strand.
TTTTTTTAAGGAAAAAGGGTTAGTAAAATATATGTAAGTATATACAAGAGATTTTTTGTTTTTTTGTGTGTGTGTTTTTTTGTTGATTTTTTTGATTTTTTTTCATTTTTTGTGATTTTTTTGTTTTTGTTTTGTGTTTTTCTACACACGTGGATTTTACAAAATTGTACACATAACCCCCCAAATAAACATATTTAAAAGTACGAGTCATGTCTAAAGTATATATACAATATATACGACACATTATTTTGTTGGTCGCGAAAATCGTGGGTTTGAAAATTTAATGGTAAACAGTCGTTGTTGCTATCCCCCAAAATCCCGTGACAAACAAACAAATTTTTTTATTTTTGCTACTTATTAACTCAGGGAGGATACAATTCTCGTGGGTTATTCAATTAATCGAAAATCAATTAAGAGAAAACAAGAATCTCAAAGGACATCTATCCTTGATTTTTGTGATTTTTTATTTTTTTATTTTCTGATTTTTCAAATTTTTAGTGATTTTAATTTTGCAATTTTTTTAGTTTTAAAAAATGAACAATATGCACAAGCACAAGAAATATGCACACCAACACTTTTTATAATTTTTCAGTTCATCAAAAATGTTCAAAAAAATACAGAGAAAATATTTTTGGGTTTTAAAAGTTTTGAAATATTTTTGTGAAATTTTGTGGAATTTGCAAATGTTTTTGTATTTTTCTAAAAATTCAGTGAGAAAACGCATAAATGTACACAACCTGGAGTAATTTGCAACTTAAAATTATTTTAAGTGCCCAAAACTCCTGGAAATTATTTTTATGACAAACGAGAAGATTTATCTACAAATAGAAACTAAAATCACAAATTTTGGATTTTTGTAGAATTTTCTGTGATTTTTATAAGATTTTTGATGTTTTTCTATTTTTTTGGGTTTTATGAAATTAATGCATGAAAATTGGTCAGAAAGTAAAAGACAATGAAATAAAACTACCCTAGTTGTTTTGGAATTTTTGGAACAATATTTGAATTTTTATGAACTATGGAATTTCAAACAGGGAAAAATGATATGTTTTGGATTTTTTATAATAATAAATGAAATTAAAATGCAATGAAAATTTTATGCTTAGAAGAAGACAATCACATCAGGAGCATACCACAATTTTTGCAAGATTTTTAGATCACGAATAACATTTATTTCAATGAAAAGCGCATGCAAAGATAATGTCTGTAAACATAGAGACTGATATGTAATTACTCAAAGTCTTAGAGTCAAATATTAACAATAAATATATAAGAGGCATGAATTTGTAAATTACCCAGTGAAGGCGTGCTCTACATGTGATGAATTAAGGCGGGGACCTTTCTGTAATTAAGAAAACTTCTGAAGTTCTGAATGCAAAATTTCCAAATAATATTTTTTTAACCCCACCTAGGGCTTCTTCGTTGCAATCACAAAGGGGGATAGGACAAGTGCCGTTGCCTCCTCATCCACTTCTCCAAGGCTGCACTGGCGACGGGCGGTGCTGGCGGAATGCAGTGTATGTTGGACGCGAGGCACGACGAGCTCAGGCGGTCGGCGAAACTTCAAAGGGTGGTTGCTGGGCTCCAGGGCGGCTCAGAGGTGCCATGCCGCGCGCACGCATATGGCTGCGGGAGGAGATGCGCGGGGCACACGACCAAAGGCGATTGAGGAAGAGGGGGGGGGGGGCGCCTGGAGGGCGGTCGTCCCCGCTCTCTCTTTTTTTATATATTTTTTTGTGTAAAAGTTTTTTATTTATGATGTAAACAGAAAAAAACTTTTTTTATTTTTTATTGCAAATCCGAAAAAACAAAAAAACAAAAAATGAGGAATTTTTTTTTATTTTTATTTTTTTTGTTTTCTTTTTAATGATCCTGCAAAACAAATGTTAGAAATAAAGAAAGCAAATGAGTTTTTTTGTATTATTTTTTATTTAATTACAAATCGGAAAATGAACGAGGATCCGGCGGAGGTAAAGGATCCGAATTCGATCTCCGACCACTGTACGCGACCGGAGTTGAGAAATCGTGGACGATAGAATAGAACGCGTGGAGATCGAGAAAGTGAGATAAAAAAATCGAATCGGTGGCGGATTAAATCGAGATGGATTTTTTAAGATCTAGATAAAAAAATGACAACGAGACAAAAGTGCGAGAAATAAACTATGATTAACCTAGATACAAATAAGAATAAAATGACGACGGATCTCACCTTAGGAGAGAAAAATGATTGTGATAACCTCGACGAAGGCCGACTCACTGTCACCGGACGGCTCGGAGGCTAGACACCGTTTCTCGACAAGAAGACTCTTGGAGATTGGGCTCCTCTCTCTAAAGATTGATCAAGTTGGAATGAGGGAGAAGGAGCCATATAAATATAAAATATGGAATGAAATTTGATTTTTGATTTTTGATTTTCAATTTTTTTGGATAAAGAGATAAGAGATGACAATTGAAATGAATTTTTGAAATTTTTGTGGAAGAGATTTCTTGATATAAAGTAAAAGAGATAAAACTATTTACAAAATTTCTAATTTTTTGAATTTTCGTCACTTTATTTATTTGAATTAAAAAATGTTATTTTTTTTATTTTTTATGATGGTTAATTAAAAATAGCAACTATACACATATACTATATACATATATGACATTATATACAAGGGTAAATGAGGAAATTAGCTCTCTCTCTTTTATTTTTCAAAATAATTAGTAAGAATAATTTACTAATATATACAAAAACAATATTTACAAAATACATGGGAAAATTGCATAAACCACCCCAAAATACGACTTTTCAACCGTAACTCCAAAAATTATGAAATCACAGCCACTTTGAAGATAATTTAATTTAGAATCCAATTGAAGTGATATTGGTTCAATTTGAGTTCATGTGGAGCCAGAATTGATCTTTCAATTAGTGCTTAGTGGCCTTTTCCAAGTATGGCTACTTTTATTCTGTACATGATTTAATTGTGCAATCATTTTTTATTAATTAGGATACATTTTGTTTACAACTTTAGTTTTGAAAGTTATTTGATTTGAGGTCAATTAAGGCACAAATAAATTAGTGTCAGTTTTAAATAGATATACACAGAATAAGTGAGAAGTATATACAACAACACACACAATTTTTTTGGATTTTCTACTTAAGGATCCTATCTCCCCCTACTTTATTCCTGGTCGATCAGGTCAAGTCTTGACCTTCTCTCGGGGTTCGGGTCAGCATGTATACAGTCTTCCTTTTTTATTTTCTTTTCTTTATTTTTCCTTTATTTATTTATTTATTTATTTTATGTTAAAATTAATAAGAACTGTACAATATTTACACACAGATGCAAGTTAGTAAGAATATGGAGTTAGTGTTATATGCAGCTATTTTGTAAGGGATTTTTAAGCTAAAATAAATGAATAAAGATGACGAATCGCATATTCATCATCCCCCTATGCTTTACCTTTGCTAGTCCCTTAGCAAACACTTATTTGAAAGAATAAGTGAAGAAAAAGAAATGGAAAAATAAAGAAAGTAGGATAATATTGAGTATTAAACGTATCTTCATAATATTGTAGCTTGTAGCTCTGTCAGACCTTTGGATTATTAGTGTATCGGAACTTCTGTGAGACTTAGAATTTTAAAATCGACAGCTTTCTAGTTGTATACATCATTGTCACAGTTTCGGTGCAAAAGTCATCTTATATCAATCCTCTTCCCAAAGCATACCTATAAACATTGAACGATCGACTCATGTGTGTGAATGATTTTAGCTCTTCCCATCCAGAATGCCGGACTACTATGCAAGTCTCCTCTCCAATAACTAGTCCTCGGGGAGTCAAGTATTTCCTTCTACGGTCTGTCGCATTGTGTTCACAATCGAAGTAGGGAAGGAGTTAGAAGAATGAGAAAAGAACTGGAGGGTGGCCAGTGTAGTCACCTCTCCTTGTGAAGCTGGCCAGTGTAGCCGAGTCTCCACCAAGATCTGCAGGTTTTCTCGAAGCTTGGACCTTTTTGTTCAGATATTAACTTGGTAGTGTCTTCTTTATATTTGGATTTTTGGTGGCTCTGCTTGGATCTTGTTGTGCCCCTACGGATATAGAATCTTTTTTTTCGTACATATTTTGGGGTCTTAGAAAAATTGTGCCCAGCCGTCCATCCCTTTTCCGAAGCTTTATTTCAACTCGTACTCCGGTCTTTAGATTTCCACGCTACCATAAAAGAAACTCACAAAGTCTTCCAACATCCCATCTGAGTCGAGCTAAGTGCATAATGCGGGAGTACAAATTAATTCCCTATTCCAGAGTTGTACCCAGAATGAAGAGACCAGGTTACACACTAAGAGTCAAATGTTGCACTTGTCATGTGGAACTCAAAGAATTAAGTCAAAGACTTGAAGCTTCTAAAAACCTATTTCTCGGTGAAGTTCCTCTGAGATTTAGGTAGATTAAGGTCCAACTAAGCTCCATTCTTCAATTTTATTCCAGATATAGTTTAAATATCAATACTATCCTGAAAAATAAACATGCAAATGCAACAATGCAGAGAGTTTTTTTAAAAGAAATGATGCACATGTGAAAAGAACATTTTTTAATTTTATAATTTTGAACTTTTTATGGATTTTTGGAGGAAAAATGCAGATGTGAAAGAAGGCCCTTTTTTTGAATTATGCAAATTTTTATAGATTTTTGGTTTTGTAGTTTTTAAGGAAAAAGGGTTAGTAAAATATATGCAAGTATATACAAGATATTTTTTGTTTGTTTATTTTGTTTGTTTATTTTGTTTTTTTTGTGTGTATGTTTTTTTGTTGATTTTTGTTGATTTTTTGATTTTTTTTATTTTTTTGTTTTTGTTTTGTGTTTTTTACACACGTGGATTTTACAAAATTGTACACATAACCCCCCAAATAAATGTATTTAAAAGTACAAGTTATGTCTAAAGTATATATACAATATATACGACACCCCCTATACTTAGCTCGAACTATGTCCTCATAGTGATCAGAGAGCGACAAAGGAAGACATAACTCGTGCTAAGTATAGAAAGGTGAAAAGACTCCTATGCTACAACGACTCAAAGAAAAGATAAAAAGAAGAGAAGTTGGTGATTCCCCCCTATACTTAGGATCAAGTAATCCTATGTATAGTAGAATGTACAAAGGGGAAAACCGATGAAGAGAATGTACAGACTCACAAAGACATGATATCATCACCCCCCATACATAGGGTATAGTATCTCTAAGTATAGGCAACAACAACAAGGGTGATAAATAAGACAAATATGAACAACACAAATCATTCACCCCCCTATACTTAGGATAAAGCACATCCTAAGTATAGCATATATACACACGGAAAAGGGGTGAATGATAAAACGAGAGAAGAAAGAGTGAAACAAAAGGATATACAAGAGGTGGTGAGCTTATGTATTGGACGCAGAAGGTGGAATCAAAAGATCATCGTTTGGTACCAAAGATATAGAATCCACAATGGACAAGAATGTATCATGATCTAGATATGGCTTCAACAACTATCCGTTTACAACAAATGGATGTGCGTCAGATGACAACCTAGATATGTCAATACTCCCATTGTCACGAACAGCTCTCATGATGGACAGTCCTGACCACATGCTTTTGAATTTTCCTGGAAACAACTTCAACTTAGCATCAAATAACCAAACTTTATGATCATGGGATAAAGTCTTCCTTCGAATGTGTTTATCATGCCAAGGCTTGATTAACTCCTTATACATAAGTGAGTTATCACATGCAAAGTCTCAGAATTCCAGTAATTTGTTGAAATCCAACTTCCTGTTCTTTCCAGCCTTCTCATAGTCTAAATTGCATACATGGAGTGCCCATGAAGATTTATGAATTAATTCCACTGGCAGGTGGCAAGGCTTTCCATACACCAATATGTAGGGAGACATACCCAAAGGAGATTTGTATGCCGTCCGATAAGCCCATAGAACTGAATCAAGCATCTGGGACCAATTCTTCCTATCTGGACGTACAAGTTTTTGCAATATCATCTTGATCTCCCTATTTGAAATTTCTGCCAAGCCATTAGTCTGAGGGTGATAAGGAGACGCAACTCTGTGCTCAATAGCGTACTCCTTCACAAGCTTCTTTACTTCTCTATTAATGAAATGGCTTCCTCCATCTGAAATCAGTATTTTGGGAATACCGAACCACGCAATAATATGGACCTTGAGAAAGGAACACACCGTACGATTATCTGCGACTCGGGTGGGGATAGCCTCCACCCATCGACTAACGCAATCCACGGCGAGCAGGATGTACTGAAATCCTTGACTGATAGGAAATGGGCCCATGAAGTCTATTCCCCAAGCATCAAAAACATCAGAAATCTGTATGTATCTTAGGGACATGGTATCTTTGGAACCAACTGTTCCTCCCATTTTCCGACAATCAATACAACCTCGAACATATTCTGTAGCATCCTTAAACAACGTGGGCCACCATAGGCCACTCTGTAAAACCTTTGTTGCCGTGCGTTTCCCCGAATGATACCCACCAGATTGTAGCTTGTGACAGTACTCAAGTACACTGGTGTGTTCCTCCTGAGGAATGCACCTTCTCTAGATACAATCCGTACCCTCACGGAATAGGTACGGATCCTCCCACTGGTAATAATGAATCTCTGACAGAAATCTATCTACCTTGTACTTCGGCCAATCTTTTGGAACTTTCTTGGAGACAAGATAATTCACAATATCAGCGTACCATGGGAGTGAGTCCACAGACAAAATGGACTCGTCTGGAAAGGTTTCAGAAATAGGAATCATGTTCTGCTCAAAAGTCTCTATGTCTGTGATACAGGAAAGGTGATTTGCCACAACATTTTTTACTCGAGGTTTATCTCGTATCTCTAAATCAAATTACTGGAGAAGAAGGATCCATCTGATAAGGCATGGTTTGGCAGCCTTCTTTGCCTGCAAATATCGTATGGCAGTGTGATCCATGTACACAATAACATGTGAACCGATGAAGTAAGATCTGAACTTTTCTAGCCCAAACACAACCGCTAACATCTCCTTCTCTGTAACTGTATAATTCCGATGTGCTTCATCTAGAGTCTTTCTAGCATAGTATATAGCAAAAGGTATCCCATCCCTTCTCTGTCCTAAAACTGCTCCAACTGCGAAATCTGATGCATCCGTCATGATCTCAAAAGGAAGAGACCAATCAGGTGGCTGTAAGATCGGAGCACTAGTAACCTTTTCTTTCATCTGATTGAATGCAAGGAGGACTTTCTCATTGACAACAAAATCAGTCTCCTTACACAGAAGCTCAGTCAAAGGTCTGGCAATTTTGCTGAAGTCTTTTATGAATCGCCTATAGAATCCTACGTGTCCCAAAAATGACCTCAACTGCTTCAAATTATGCGGTGGCTCTAACTTGGAAATCACATCAATCTTAGCCGGGTCAACATCCATACCATGTTTGGAGATGACATGGCCTAATACAATCCCATTAATCACCATAAAGTGACTCTTCTCCCACGAGAGCACTAGGTTTACCTCACATCAACATTGAAGGACTCGGTCTAAATGAGCAAGACATGTGTCAAAACTATCCCCGTAGACCGAGAAATCGTCCATGAAGACTTAAGAAAATTACCCACCATATCGGCAAAAACGGACAACATACACTTTTGAAATGTAGCGGGGGCATTACACAATCCAAAGGGCATACGTCTAAAGGCGTAAGTGCCAAACGGACAAGTGAAAGTAGTTTTCTCCTGATCCTCATGAGCGATCGCAACTTGGTTGTATCTCGAGTACCCATCCAAGAAGCAAAAGAACTCTTTCCCTGCCAACCTCTCAATAATCTGATCAATAAATGACAGTGGAAAGTGATCCTTCTTGGTAGCTGAGTTCAGGCGTCGGTAATCTACACAGACACGCCATGAAATAGGTACCTGGATCGGAATCTCCTCACCTTGGTCATTCTTTACGATCGTGATCCCGGATTTCTTCGAGACCACATGTAAAGGGTTGACCCACTTGGAATCCAAAATGGGATATATAAAGCCAACATCACACCATTTCTTGATCTCCTTCATGACAACCTCCCTTAGATTTGGATTTAGACGGCGTTGGCATTCACGGGAGGGTTTACAGTCATCCTCTAGGTAGATATGATGCGATCACAACGCTGGATTGATCTCACGGAGATCCGAGATATTCCATCCTATGGCCTTGCGTTTCTCTCAAGAACCTCTAGCATGCGAGATTCTTGTTCAACAGTCAACTGCGAGCTGAGGATGACTGGAAACATTTGGGGAGGACCCGCAAGGAAGGCATATTTCAACGTTAATGGTAAAAACTTGAGCTCAGGTGGGGTCTGAATCGGCTCTGCGATAACCTCTGCTACGGTACTGGTAGACAGTATGTGATCTGTGCTCTGTAGACTATCCACCTTGGCTATGGCCGGCTCAACAAATAGAATATCTGATAGATCTGTGATGAATGATCTTTGCTCAGAGAGGAATGGCTCATCAGGATGTTCAATATTCTTATCAATGAACGTCTCAGATATCTCAGCAATAATCTCATAAATATGTCTCTCATCTGTGCATAAATAAGGAAGTTCAACGAATGGCTCAGATATCTGGACCTCAGAACTCTGCCCAAACTGCTCATCGACAACTATCTCAATTGGACCACCAAGGGAACTCATGTAGTCTGTACTTTCCATAGAGATCTTCTGGGAAAGAAACTCCTGGGTATCTATAAAATATGTGAAAAGATCTGTCTCTTTGAATTCAACAAGAAAATCACAGTCATCTGGCTATGATATAGCTTTCTCTGTATCATCTGCTGCTGGTGGAGGTGATGGTCTAGGATGAGAGATCATCTCAATTTTCACCTTGTCACTACGAGAGTGAAAGATGATCTCTCCAGTACCATAATCAACTACTGCTTCAGTCGTTCGGAGGAACAGTCGACCTAGTATGATCGGGGTATGGAGTAATGGTACAGATGTGTCCATATATATGACAACAAAATCAACAGGGAATTTCATTCCCTACACCGTTACAATAACGTCCTCTAAAATACCTCTTGGCCTCTTAATCGATCTATTGGCAAACTGAAGGATCATTCTGGTTGTTTTAAGAGGCCCTAACTGGAATTCAATTAATAAAGAGGAAGGCATGAGATTAATGGAGGAGTCACTATCGAGAAGAGTACGATCAAATTCTTGATCGAAGATATGGCAACGGATGTGAAGTGCTCCCTTGTCTTTCTTTTTGGGTGGAAGGTTACTGATGGCATGAACTGTGGCCATGGTCACGATGTTTTTCTCTGTTTCCTTTCGTCTGTTCTTCCTTGGTTGACGCTTTTGGGTACATGCCTCTTTCATTCCCTTTTTTACTGTTGGCATGTATTCCATGGCCTTAAGGAGTGGCATCTTTTAAAAAATGTTCTGTAAGATCTCAACCACTCCAGGATCAGATAGTGTTGTTTTTAATTTTTGAATTTTTTTAGCTTTGAGAGCAAAAGGAAATGGCGCAGAATTAGAAGAAACATGCAAACGTTCATTTCCTTTATTCAAGGTAGAATCACCATGTACAAGAGGACAACCAGAATCTAAAACAGAATCTGCGACTGGTATATTCAATCTGGGTAAAGCAAAAACAGAATCTAAAACAGAACGGGATGCTGCTGCAGGTGAAGAGGAAGAATCTGCGACTGGTATATTCTCCCTTGCTGATGGTGATTTGCATCTGCCTGGTGAAAGTGGTGGTGAAGGCGGTAAAACTCCAGATGTGGGTGCTGCTATACTGAGCCTCTCGACTGCTGGTGAAGGAGATGATGTAGAAGATGATGCTCTCTGAGTGGTTTGATTTTCCAACCCCAACGATGTGTATGCGGCTGCAAACTCCTACCGCTCCTGAGATGAATGGCGTCAGATAAACATGTAAAATCAAGGGACATACCTGTCTCGGGGGTGGGTGGGCTTTTAGCTATATGCTCCTTGCGTCTGAAATTGTTGGGGTTGGCTTCGACCTGTACTGGAATGAGTGTCTTGGTGGTGGTCAGGTCATCGATCCGCTGAGTCAGTTCATTCATGTTCTTCATAAGCAATGCAAGTTGGTCCAGTGCTGGATTGACTGAATGGGCCTCGGGTTGCTCATTGACTGGTTGTCGCTGAGACTGATAGTGCGGAGGTTGTTGGTAACCATACGGATTCTGATAATGAGGAGGAGGGGGGAAGGACATTGTCCATAATATGCAGTCTGCTGCTGGTTAGGCTGAGGGAAATACATGGACTGCTACTGTGGCTGGCCTTGTCTCCAGTTTTGGAACTGAGGTGGAGACTGGTACTGAGGCTGGAACTGCTGGTGCTGGTACTGATATTGCTGCTGCTGTCTGCCTCCCTGAAGCTGGTGGGTGGGTCTCTGACCCTGTTGGGAACCCAACTGGCCTTGCCCTAACGGACGGGGCTAGTTTCGCTCACGGTCGAACCAGATACCATTCACCTTCTGAGTGACAAGTGGAGGTGGAGACTGATGCTCAAGGATATAGGCTACTTCTTGTTGGTACGGAACTATCTGATGTCCATGCTGCTGAGCTTGATCAGGTGTCTGCATGTAGTAGACATACTGGACTGTAGATGGTCCACTACTACTCTACTGGGTGGAAGGATTTTGCTCCCTAGTAGCATTCGTACTGTGGACGTTACTGATCGTATTCAGAAGAAGTTCCAGGTGCTTTGTTATCTCATCCAGCTTATCCAGGTTATTCGTCCTCTGCTCGATCACATGAAGCTTATCGAGTTCCTTGGATCGCTTCTCAATTAAGTCTACTTTGGATAGGTGGTCTCCAATGATGGCTAGGTCCGTGCTATCCACCTTATCAACTTCTTGTGTTGCCGTCATTTTGACATCCTTGTGGGGTACTGCAGAGGCGGTGATGGGGTGCTTCTGAAAAGCATGCAAAGAAGAAAGAGCTACTGAACTTTCTGCCATCTCCTCAAAATTTTGATAAAGGACATCCTCGTCCTTGTTGAAGTGGCTTCTCCCACAAGCGGCATCTACCGGCTTCTGATTCTCAATGCTTCAACCCCTAAAGAAATTTTATACAAGGCTTATCTTTGGAATATCCTGATGGGGGCATTTCTCCGTCAGATCTTTGTAACGTTCCCATGCCTCGTGAATAGGCTCATGGGGCATCTGGGAGAAATTAGCAATCAAGGATCGCACTTGGTTGAGTCGTCCAAGTGGATAATACTTGTTTAGTAATGCATATCTCAACTCTTTCCAAGTAATGACAACCTTACCCAAGTGATTTAACCAGTACAAAGCTTTGCCCATCAGACTTAATGGAAAGACTGCCATCTGCACTACCTCTAATGGGACATTTGGGTAGTGTACTGTTCCACAAATGCGATCGAACTGTTGGAGGCGTATATAAGGTTCTTCATTAATATTTCCATGGAATATTGGGAGAAGAGGTAAAATAGTAGGCTTAAGCTCAAAATGCCCATGAACCGCAGGGATTTGTATCCAAGAATTTGTCTGTCCTGCCCCTGGATTATAGGATTCTTTTAGTGTAGGCTTAGCCCCAGGTTCTATGTGAGGTTCTTCTCCCCCATTCCCACCTCCAGGGTTTTTGTTATCCCCCTCTCTCCTATCTTCTCTTTCTTATCAAATCTCAAGAATCATATCTCTCAGTGTGGCCTGAAAATTAGCATGCTATGTTAACTGTGCTTGAATTGATTGAATGGAGGCAAACATAGTACTGTTGATCTCACTCTTTTCCAACATGGTTCCCTTTCCCTTTGGTGGCATTAAGTGTCCGGCTTCTGACTCCTAAAATGTGTATACCACTCGATTAGTGCTCAAAATTGATGGAGTCTCAGATATTAATTCGAGATTAAAGGCAATCTCAAATAGTGGATTCATGGACGTTGTGAATTGTAAAGTAGGAAAGAGGAATATTCGTGAAGTGAGTCTCCCCGAATAGAAGGTGAACGACTCGGAGCGTAGAATGAGTTCGCGGAGTCCGAACGAGAAATACTTTGGTTCGACATCTTCGAAATCAATAGGAAAGATGCGAGAGCACAAATGTCAATGCAAGAGTGAAAGTGAATGAAGGTGCAACTGCGCAGAAGGATCTTTAGCACCAACAAGCAAACACAATACAAACCCCTAGTTCACCAACTCAACTCAATGTGAAGACCGTGAAGGTTCGGTCAATTATCTTGTCAATTTTAGAGTTTGGTAATAATACAATATATCAGAGCGGTTAAAGCGAGCTGTTAGGAACCCAATGCTCTTAGGAGACTGGCCTAATCCCAAAGTTAGATCTTTCCCAGTCAGTATGAATTGCGGACCGTTTACCGGCTACTCGATCAATTCAATCTGCTAAGGACGTCACGGGCCGCTTTACCGGCTACCGGAGAGATCCTCACTGGAGAATGACTAACCCAAGATAGTAGTCTGAAAAGAGTTCGGGCGTGGTTCTATCCTAGTGTGCGGGTCGCTCTCTCGCTACATACAAACCAAACAATGAGGGGGTTACTCTCCCCAAAACAATGATTTTTCTTTGTCTTTATTTTAGGATCGAGTTTTCTTTAGCAGTCCCGTATTTTAGGTAGTTGTCACTTGGTTAAAATATTTTCAAAGAATCGCCTAGCGAGTGTCCAATTTACTTTTTAACTTATGTGAGTGAAAATAAGGAAGGAGATCGGAAATGCCAATGCACGATTAAAAACGATGATGTATGCAGGGGTTAGAGATGCGTACCTTATCGCCAACACTCTACATGAAAGTGATCTGCGCAGAATTTAAATACAGAAAAATAAACTAACCTATATGATGGAAGTGAACCCTCCTAGATGATAACTTTTATTAACGGGCGAGAACAAGTTAATTTGACTAAGTCCAAATTACGCTCTACTCTATAGGCACGGAAATTCTTGTTTAGGGTGTTTGGACCTAATTAATTACCTGGATCAAGCAAATTAATTAAAGCAATCAATAGGTGGCTCACGAAATCTGCGGAAAACAAAGAAAAATAAAGGCGATGAAAACAAAACCGGTGAGGTCCCCCAAGTGCAGCGGCACTTGGCGAAATAGACCCCACAACAAATGAATGTCCGTTTTACAAGAATTCAAATGGTAGAAAAGATAAACTCTCTCTCTCTCTCTCTCTCTCTTTCATCTCTTTCAATTCTTCTTATCCTCGGCTCTCCTAGGATCGCCTCCTTCGCTCCGTGGGCCCTCGCAAGAAATAGAAAAGAGAATGCGTAAGAAACACAATTATCAAATATGAGAGGAAAAAATGAGTGAATGCAGTGGATATAAAAAATGAAGTGAATGGCAAGAATGTAAACAGATATTTACAACCAAGAATAGCAGGTCAAAAGAGAAACCTAACTACCCCCGTCGCGCCTGTCACGCAGGTGACCCGGGTTCGATCCCCGACAACGGCGCCAATTTGTTGGTCGTGAAAATCATGGGTTGGAAAATTTAATGGTAAACAGTCGTTGTTGCTATCCCAAAAAATCCTGTGACAAACAAACAAATTTTTTTATTTTTGCTACTTATTAACCTGTATAGCGGACATGGTCGAACTCAGGGAGGCAACAATTCTCGAGGGTTATTCAATTAATCGAAAATCAATTAAGAGAAAATAGGAATCTCAAAGAACAACTATCCTTGGTTTTTGTGATTTTTTTTTATTTTTGATTTTTCAATTTTTAGTGATTTTGATTTTGCAATTTTTTTTAATTTTCAAAAACGAACAACATGCACAAGCACAAGAAATATGCACACCAACTTTTTTTATAATTTTTCAGTTTATTAAAAAATGTTCAGAAAAATCCAGAGAAAATATTTTTGGGTTTTAAAAGTTTTGAAATATTTTTGAGAATTTTTGTGGAATTTTCAGGTCTTTTTATATTTTTCTAAAAATCAAACAACGAGAAAATACAAAAATGTACACAGCTTGGAGTAATTTGCAACTTAAAAATATTTTAAGTGCCCAAAACACCTAGAAATTATTTTTAAGACAAACTAGAAACAATTAGCTACAAATAAAAACTGAAATCACAATTTTTGGATTTTTGTAGAGTTTTCTGTGATTTTTATATGTTTTTTGATGTTTTTCCTTTTTTTGGGTTTTATGAATAATTAATGCGTGAAAATTGGTCAGAAAGTAAAAGACAATGAAATAAAACTACCCTAGTTTTTTGGAGTTCTTGGAACAATATTTGAATTTTTATTTTGGAATTTCAAACAGGGAAAAATGACATGTTTTGGATTTTTTATAATAACAAATGAAATTAAATTGAATGAAAATTTTATGCTAAGAAGAAGATAATCACATCAGGAGCATACCACAATTTTTGCAAGATTTTTAGATCATCAATTGCATTTATTTCAATGTAAAGCGCATGCAAAGATAATGTCTGTAAACACAGTGACTGATCTGTAATTACTCAAAGGCTTAGTCAAAGATTAACAATAAATAAATAAATAAGAGGCAGGAATTTGTAAATTACCCAGTGAAGGCGTGCTCTGCATGTGATGAATTAAGGCGGGGACCTTTCTGTAATTAAGAAAGCTTCTGAAGGTCTGAATGCAATTTTTCCAAATAATATATTTTTAAACCCAACTAGGGCTTTTTCATTGCAATCACAAAGGGGGAGAGGACAAGTGTCGCCACCCCCTCATCCACTTCTCCAAGGCCGGTCTAGCGACGGGCGGTGCTAGCGGAACGCGGTGTCTGTTGGACGCGAGGCGCGACGGGCTCAGGCGGTCGAGGTGGTCGGTGAAGCTTCAAAGGGTGGTCGCTGGGCTCGATGGCAGCTCAGAGGCACCGCGTCACACGCACGCGCGTGGCTACGGGAGGAGCTGCGCAGGGTGCGCGGCCAAAGGCGGTTGAGGAAGAAGGGGGGCGGCGACGCCTGGAGGGAGACCGTCCCCGCTCTCTTATTTTTATTTTGTTTTTATTTTTTTGTGTTATTTTTTTATTTGTGATGTGAACATTAAAAAAACCTTTTTTTTATTGCAAATCCGAAAAAAGAAAAAAATAGAAAATGAGGAATGTTTTTTTTTAATTTTTTGTTGTTTTCTTTTTAATGATTCTGTAAAACAAACATCAGAAATAAAGAAAACAAATGGGTTTTTTTGTATTATTTTTTTATCTAATTACAAATCAGAAAATGAATGAGGATCTGACGGAGGTGAAAGATTCGAATCCGATCTCCGGCCACCGTACACCATCGGAGTTGAGAGATCGTGGACGATAGAATGGAACGTGTGGAGATCGAGAAAGTGAGATGAAAAAAATCGAGTCGATGGAGGATTAAATCGAGATTGATTTTTTAAGATCTAGATAAAAAATGACAACGAGACAAAATTGCAAGAAATAAACTACGATTAACCTAGATAAAAGTAAGAAGAAAATGACGACGGATCTCACCTTAGGAGCGGAAAATGATCGTGATCGCCTTGACGAAGGCCAACTCGCTGTCACTGGATGGCTCGAAGGCTAGACACCTTTTCTCGACAAGAAGACTCTCAGAGATCGGGCTTCTCTCTCTAAAGATTGATCAGGTTGGAATGAGAAAGAAGGAGCCATATAAATAGAAAAGATGGAATGAAATTTGATTTTTGATTTTTGAATTTTTTTTGGATAAAGAGATAAGAGATGACAATTGAAATGAATTTTAGAAGTTTTTTGTGGAAGAGATGTCATGAGATAAAGTAAAAGAGATAACACTATTTACAAAATTATCAATTTTTTTGAATTTTCTTCACTTTATTTATTTGAATTAAAAAAATGTTATTTTTTTATTTTTTTATGATGGTTAATTAAAAAATTGCAACTATATACATATACTATATACATATATGACATTATATACAAGGGTAAATGAGGAAATTAACTCTCTCTCTCTCTCTTTTTCAAGATAAATAGTAAGAATAATTTACAAATATATACAAATACAATATTTACAAATACATGGGAAAATTACACAAACTACCCCAGAAAATTGACTTTTCAACCGTAACTCCAAAAATTATGATATCACAGCCATTTTGAAGATAATTTAATTTAGAGTCCAATGGAAGTGATATTGGTTCAATTTGACTTGATATGGAGCCGGAATTGATCTTTCCATTAGTGCTTAGTGGCTTTTTCCAAGTGTGGCTACTTTTATTCTGTACATGACTTAATTGTGCAATCATTTTTATTAAGTAGGACACATTTTTATTTACAACTTTAGTTTTGAAAATTATTTGATTTGAGGTCAATTAAGGCAAAATAAATTAGTGTCAGTTTTATACAGATATACACAGAATAAGTGAGAAGTATTTACAACAACACACACACAATTTTTTTGGATTTTCTACTTAAGGACCCTATCTCCCCCTACTTTATTCCTGGTTGATCAGGTCAAGTCTTGACCTTCTCTCGGGGTCCGGGTCAGCCTGTATACAGTCTTCCTTTTTTATTTTCTTTTCTTTATTTTTGCTTTCTTTCTTTCTTTATTTATTTTAGGTTAAAATTAGTAAGAAGTGTACAATATTTACACACAGATGCAAGTTAGTAAGAATATGGAGTTAGTGTTATATGCAAGTGTTTTGTAAGGGATTTTAAGCTAAAATAAATGAATAAAGATGACGAATCGCAGATTCATCAATACATTATGTGTCCAATTGCATGTACAATATCATGATCATGGATTCAATCCATGATGATTTACTGGTTATTATTTAGTATAATATTGGGTGGGTTTAATGAAGGATTATCTGAAATAAGAAATTTACATAAATATATATTTTACTTTGATTTAGGAATTTTTATATCAAAGTTGTCTTGCCTTGTCAACCATAAAAGTTTATTCCCTTAATCACTTTCAACGTAAGTGATATACTTACCATTATATCTCAGCAAGATCTGGGATCTCTTTCTTTATCTTTGTTACATCCCAATAATATGACAACTTGTAACTCAGATAAAAAGAAGTGGGAACTCATTCCGACTTGCATGTCCAACTTGCATTACCAACTCTATCTTTAACACTCGGGCCCACCACCCCTGAGGTGATGTTGATCCGTCATTAATTTAACCAACCGTCAACAGGAATAGTACTCACTATGCACAATCCAATATCGTCCCAATAATATGAGGATCGGATATTGGGGTCACTACACACATGGCCTTACTCTTTCAAGAAGCAAAGAGCCCGATCCAGATGCACTTTTATGCAGGATCTCTCACTTCAGATATGTGTCTCCTACATACAATCCCTGGTGAAGGAACCCTTTGCCTTGACAGGAGACCATGGATGTCACTTATGTGATCATCCATTTCATGTTCACATTCTAATTAATTATTATGAATCATATTCATTATGATTAATTCTTCCAAGGAAATACAACTCTATTCATAATAAAGTGTTTTAATTTTAATTAGATTCCAATTAATCTATTCACATTAGATCAATGATCCAGTTAATATCCAATAAACGTTCTCTATTATTACTTGAAATATGGTATTATCTCAAAGTTCGTACTATTTCGAATTTTAACAATTTTCACGATCTCTCTAACATTACAGCTTCCCTACCCGCTATCATGGCCAATACCGATGGGAGTGGGATAGACCACGCAATGTGCAACCTGCTACCCCAACGCTCCCCGACTAGACACCATATCTGCCTCGGGAAAGGATAATACCAAATTGATCACTTTGTACTTGAGATTATAATCATTTTTCAATCGAAGTTATACCATATAGTAATAATCAAAATCATTTTGATTATAAGGAAATTTGCTAAATAAATTCTCAATCCTATTCAATCAAGTTTGTTTGTCGAAGAGAAGATCTTGTAACCTATTTGTGATTAAGATTATATCTAATAAATTGTTGGTTAAGAAAATAAAAATTAAGGAAGTAATCATTATCAAATATTTCACAAAATATTCATCAATAATTATTCCAGGTAATTAATCATAAATTTCACTAATTGATTAAATGACAATCACAAGATTCTTGATTAGGAGTGTAATTTCCAGCAGTGACACTCACTTACTAAAATTAGAATATCTCTATTAATTTAAATCTAAATCACACAAATTAAGTTTACATAATTTAATAATTTGATTTACATAAGAACCCAAGTGATTTTCATGCATTTCTAGGCGTTTGGAATTATAATTAACATCTTAATTACATCTAGATTCATAATCCCTGAAATAATGGACACATGTTCATTAAATGATCATAGCTTGAGCAATCGGATTCCAAATCATGAAAAATCAAATTCCACGGTTTCCTCATTTAATGGAAAAAATAATCCAAGTGATAATTTCGTGTTTGAACACTTTAAACAGGGTCAAAAATATTCACAAAACATGACTGTGTGAATGAAATGCGATTAAATTTTCACAAACCCTAATGAACCCAAGTCGTCCTATGTTTACGGTTTGTATGAAACTTACGACCTATGGATCTAATTTCACTTATAGAATATGAAAAAATCCGTAAGCGCATCACGAAAGCATGAGGATCACATAGTATGCGATCGGGAGCGACTAGTCGAACTAGTTGCTTGAGACAGCAGAATTTCAAAAAATTTTCATGCAATGAAACAACATGATCTAAGAATGCTTCTCAGATCATTTCATCTAAACCACAAACAAGTATTAGAGTTACCTCTTGAAACGTGGTTGCGATCGAGTCTTAAACGAAGAGACCTCCTGTCTCAAGTCTGATCCAACGGAGGAAACACTTGCGAGCACGTTGATGAGACACGTGCTTCTCACAACCCATGTTGAAGATAAAAGCAACGAGTTTCCTGTTCTCGTCACACTAAATCTTACTTCTTATTCACGAGTGAGGTGCATCGAAGGAGATAGAGATCCACGAGCAAACAATCCGACAGTATATTGACGACGCTACGAGGATGGTGACTCTCTCTAGCTCCATGATGGATGGCCACAACGAGAGAGAGGGAGGACATATAGATAATGAGAGAGAGAGAGAATATGTTGTTGTAGTTGTTGTAACATTAAGATCAAGGGGTGCCTCTTCTTATGGGAGTCCATGGATCACAATCCACAGACTACAAAAAATCAATGGTTGAGATTGATTTGTGCTTCTTTCAATGGCCAAAATTTTGTTGTAAAAATACAACAACAATTAATTTAACTTAGATTAAATATATATATATATAATTAATCCCAAATTAAATCAACCAAGTATGGAGATTATGGAATGGACGTTGCCGCCTTCCATAATATGATAGTTGGTGGCAATCTCATGTGATCTCATGAGATTACATTATCCCATGGAAATCTCTAAGATTTACAACAACACTTGTTGTAAATTATTATACAAAAACAATTCCTAATTATTTTGCGAATATTATATTGGAAAATTGTGAATCACATTCACAACCCAAAATAAAATGTGATTTATATTTTCTAATAATTATCCAATGTCAATCCAATTCACATCAATAATTAATCAACAAATATTAATCATAATATGCTCTCTATAATACATTATAAAACATATTTATAATATATATGAATAATTAGGATAGTACTATCCACATTTTCATGTTCATGATAATTAAATCACATTTAATCATCTTGGATCTCGATTCTCATGTCCCAAATAATATGAACTACATTTACATTATTCACATCTTTCATAATGAAATCACATTTAATTATCTAAGATAACTCTCCTTATAATATGAGTAAAATTCATATTATTCATGATAATTAATTAACATTTAATTATCAGTTTTCTCAATGGTCGAATAAATATATCAACAATGAAATTATCCTTGAACTCTTTCATGGATAATGCGCTTTCTACGCAGATACTTGGAGATAAGGACCTGGCAATTGTATTGTTCCATGTATAGTGACTTAGATATTTAGATAACATCTCAAATCCAGATCTTGGTGACCTCTCATAGATGCTTGATTAAATCAAGACCACAAATCTAATCTTCTCATTGCATATGAATCATATTCAGATCACTGTCCAATATTTTGACCAAGATCAGATTACTTCTCTACTGAGAGGAGTCACTAAAATCCAAACTTGTTTCATCACTCCCTAGGAAAGGAAGCATCATGATTATACAATCATTTATAAACACATCACCCTCAGGTATTCCTAATACCTGTACATACTGCATACTAGAAGACCCAGAAAAAACACGAAGTTTTAGATCTATTTTACACTGTCCACTTCATAATTTTATCATTAAGTTTCTAATTTGATCAATGGAAGTCGGTATCAATTATATACTTTTCAAAAGCATATATCATACCCATGTGTTGATCATATACTGTCCAAAAAGTATATATCAAACTTACAAATTCAATCAAGCTTCCAAAGTGAGATGACCATGCATGCAATTTGATTCTTCCCAATATCTCATGAGTGAGCTCATGTCTTTCGGTTCAGCAATGATCCTATATGATCCCTTTGAGAGATCATATTATTCATATGCTCTTGCATGCACACCATCGCACCAGTGTATAGACCTTGGCTAGGTCATCAACCTATTTGTCTGCCAAATGTACATACTCAGACATATAGTAGCACATCTGTATCTGGTTAGAGGACGCATGCCTATATCATGATAGAATACGACATAGGTCTTTGGTTATCTCGATCTCGTTAAGTTAACTCTTTGACCTAACTAATATGACGCCTCTGAATTTATATTCCTATGTAGAGGACCTACATCTAGAGGTCAGTCAGATATCAGCCTTTAGAGAAAGGATTGTACCTTCTCAAGCTGGAGATCCTCTCTTAATAATCATTTGACAGTACTTAATGAGTCCTCAATCTAACTCTTTAGATATTCATCCAAGCACTAGCGTCTATGATTCAATAATTGAATCAACAACTATATGATCATTGAGATGGCTATGGTACATAATCCTAATTGTACTAAGGGACCTATTATGCAAATTATGTACTCTTTATTTCAGATCAGGAAATGATATTTGCAATAACATTTATTGCATAATGGATCATCGTGGCACGCATGTCCAACAACAGGTAGACCACATGTTGTATCATATACAAATGTTCTGACAATGTCAAACTTCCGTTACATTGTTTTATAAACTTTGTTCATATATTTTTGTTTTAAGAAAAAACTTCTCCTCTGAACAATGAAAGTAAACTTAAAAAACTGACTGTAAATAGTTTTTTTGGGAATAAATGCAAATATACATATAAAGTGCCACTATTTTTTTTATTTTTATATACGATTAACATCTTCTATTTTGTTAGTACAATAGTTCTTGGTACATTTGCTGCCCCTGATTCAAACCGGAACATCAAAAGGAAATTAAAGGTATCTTTTTCTCTTCTCTTCTTTTGACGAGCTCTTACAAAGAAAGGAGCCAGGTCACTCCACCAACTGGTCCTTGTATTCCTCATTTTTCCTATTCTTTCTTTTTCACTAACGAGTCTCCGTTACTACGAATGGAATTATCGTGACTTCTATCTGACTTGGAAGTCCTACATATGGAAGTTATATTCTTTCACTTTTTTACATAGTATATAGTATATAAAACCCAGTACTTGCTAAAATACTATAATTGCAGTTGTTTTTGTTTTGATTGTAATGCATTTTCTTCTAATATTTTTAGGTGTTTATAAATAATTAGAGCAATAACTGTACTTCATATCAGTTGTATATTCTACAATTGAAAAAAAGGATTGATGTAAATGTTGTGCCAATTTTGTATATCTTAAAAGGTAACAAAGTTAATATTTCCATAGTTTAAATATTCAAGCATTTGAAGATATATTTAATGAAACAAAATTCAAGATAGTGAAACTAATCACTACAAATTTGTGTTGACTTTTTGTTTGCATGACCGTTTGCTAATTTGGTATTCATATAGATTAACAAACAATTATTCAGAATGTTTATTACAGTATTTCTATTTTAACTTTGAAATATTTAAATTTCCCTAAAATACTTTAAAATGTTTGCTTTACTTCTAGAGACAATGATTATGCTTCATATCTATTATAAATTAGACAATGGTACAAGATGATTTGCTCGAAATGTTGTGGCAATTTAGGATGACTTAAAATATACCAAATTGCACATTCATGTGGTAATTATATTTATGCAATTTGAGACGTTTTTAAAAAATAATTTTGCAGACATTTGGGCTTATAATCATATATTGTTTGCCTTTAAGAACACATGAGCCTCTACTACTTTAGTGTTTAAATAGATTATCTACTATGCTTTTAGAATATTCATTACACCAAATTCTTCCATTTTATAAAATAGTAATAAAAAGCATTACTATAGTTTTATTTATCTTTTTAAATTTATTAACAAAATTTACTTACTTATAGATTATTAATGCTTCAATTTACTTTGGGTGAGTTTTTTGCCCAGCATTTGGCACTTGGCATCTTGTCCATCAGCCATCCCTCTGCTTTTCATGGCCAACCATCAGCTTTAATTATTATCCCTTTTATTCCGCCCCATTTTTATATTGTCGTCCCCTCCATCCGAGGACAAGTATTCCTACTTCTCTCGGTACATTGTCTCCAGTTGTACATGGAACAATCTAAAGTTGTCATCTATATTAAAATGGATAGGTAATTTAGGTTTCTGCCTCATTTATAAAGGGAAGAATTTTTTGCCTCATTTCCCTTTCTATATTATATATATAAAGATATTGGTTTGTCTGTCATTTTCCTGCATGGAAACCATCTATATTTTGCGTTTGTATTTTTTCTTCATTTCAGTGTGTTTACCACACAAAAGACCAGGGTTCAAATCCCACTCTTGCAGTGGTTGCGTTAGGTAGTCGACGGCCACCGTAAAAAAATAGTTGAATCTTTCAACATGGATTTGAGCAAGAATCTATGTAGCCGACCCTACTTATAGTGGGATAAGGCTTAGTACATTTTATTTTTTCTTCATTTACGCTCCCTCTTTCAATAGAGTTTCTGCAAATTCATTGATGATAAAGATATTTGTCATTTTCTTATTTCTTATATAATAATCTAATGTTTGTTTATTTTTTATATAATATTTCAATTGTGTATGAATATAGTTTATTTTCCTGAGAATGCTTTGCTTAACACATTTTATTACATTTAATGTAATGTTTTAAATTTCTTTAAGTTCTTTTATTAAGTATTTTCTCTACTATTTAATTTATTATTTAATAGAAGCAATGATGAGACCATTCGTTACATGTAATACAAATCAATTTCTACCCTTGATATTGATAAGAAGCAATGATGAGACCATTTCTTACATGTAATATACAACCATCCTTACCCTTAACATTGAAATGGCGTGGTAATTTGAAGTTTTGTACTCCACTCTGCAACTTCTCTATGTTTATATCTCTATGGGAAATTGTACAAAAACTTTTCCAGTGGTAGTGCGTGCGTAATGCATTACATGGCACAATCTATAGTTATCCTATATATTAAAATGGAGAGGCAATTTGAGTTTCTTCATGGAAATCATCTTGCATCCTTTTAATATTGTAGATTTAGCATATGTCAAGGTAAGCAATTTTGAGCCTCTTTTATTTTTTTATATTTTTTTTATATTGTATTCGTTTTCACAAGAATTTGTACAATTTCATTCATGATTATGATATTTGACATTTTCCTATTCATTTGATAACAATCTCATGTTTCTTTATGTGTGTTTGTGTGTGTTTATATATATATATATATATATATATATATATATATATATATTATTTCAACTGCGTATGATGTAGTTTAATTTTTCGAAATCAACTTGATTAGAGCGTATTTTAGTACATGTAATATACTATTTTAATTTTTTTAAGTTCTGTTAGTGCATATTCAGCTCTAATATCTAACATAACTACTTATTGG
Organism: Ottelia alismoides; assembly: GCA_037367405.1. NCBI lineage: Eukaryota > Viridiplantae > Streptophyta > Magnoliopsida > Alismatales > Hydrocharitaceae > Ottelia > Ottelia alismoides. The sequence goes on from JAZKJV010007633.1 coordinate 110,195, forward strand.
AAGCAATGGTGATACCATTTGTTACATGTACTATAAAACATTATCTACCATTAGCATTGAAATGATGTGACAATTGGACTATTTCTATTTTTCTTTGTATTTTTCTATTTTCTCATTGGTCTAGAAAATAAAAAAAAAGAAATTTGCCAATAGTAGTCAGTTCATGCTTTATTACATGGAACAATCTATAGTGATTGCCTAGATTATAATGGAAAGTTAAGTTGCATTTCTGCATGGAAACCGTCTTAAATCCTATTAATATTCTAGACATAACATTGATGAGGAAAATGATTTTTCTGATCCTCTTTTATGTTTTTTCATCTTTTTCATATATATTGGCCAATATCATTTGCTACATATAAAATAATATCTGTCCTTCGATTTTCTTGAATTCCAGAATATATTCCAACATCAGAACCAACATTCTAATCATATATTCTAAATACTTCTAGCCAAAAAAAAGTGTATCACAACATCTTTTTTTAGAAATACGACAAAAGTATGGACTTCTACCATTTGTAGATGATTATTTATTTGTGTTGATGTACTTCTTACATCAACATATGATTCTAACAATGACTACTTCATTTGATCTAACTAACATTTTTAAGTACTACATATCCATATATCTAATCATTTCCTGCTTTAATATTAGTATGCATGTATATTACATCTTAAAAATTGAAATATATATATATATATATATATATATATATATATATATATACACACACACACATGTGATTACGTTGTCACATTTATCTTCAATGCCCTCCACACCCCATTATGACAATTGCTAATAGTAAAAATGATAATGTCTACCATTTTCTAACGTGCTTAAATTTTTTCTCTATATCCTATTTAAATCAATGCTTCTACGTAGTGGATGCTTTAATTGTTAAAGTATCAATCCTTATTGTACATGTTTATCATTTAATTCTTTAGTTGTAGCGTAACCGTAAAAATCAATTACATAAAAAAGTATTTGCTTTGCTAGTAGGTTAAAATGGTCAGATTTTTTGATAGGTAGCATCATTCAATAGTATTTCTGCCACATTGAGAAGTTGCTTCTTCTTACAATTTTTCTTGCTACCTTGCTATTGTGAGGATTTTCTTGGGTTTTAATTAGAAGAAGTATGAATAAGTCGTTGCAACCCAATCAAGCATCAATAAAAAAATTTATTTAGTTCTTAAGCTAAAAACAATTACAAAAATATGTAGCAAGAGAATTTTTGCCATTTAATTTACCTGTATAGTAATACGATCGAACTTAGGGAGGCTACAAATCCTGAGGGTTATTATATCAATGAGAAATCAATGAAATAAATAAAGGAATCCTATTAACACTATTCTCGGTTGTGATATTTATTATTTTTTTATTTGTTTTTAGTTTTACAAAACTTTAATTTTCAAAATAATTAATTTTAAAAGCAAATTTATACAAGAAAGGAATAAGATCTTTTTGGATTTTCCAAATATGATAAAAATGATCAAAAAATCAAATAAAAATATTTTTTTGTCTTGATAATTTTTTTACTATTTTTATATTTTTCAGAGTTTTTTTTATATTTCTTAGGGGTTTCAAAATGAATAAAAATAAGGAATAATGAAAACAATGAATAAACATGAATATTTTGCAGTTATAAAGAAATAAAATAAAATAAAAAACTGCTGCAATTATTTTTCCTAAATACTAGAACGAATTATCTACAAATAAGAAGTAAAATCTCATTTTTTTAAATTTTCTACAATTTCATATAACTTTTTTAACATTTTTAATATTTTAAAATTTTATGAGTTTTAAAAATTTAATGCATGAAAATTGCATAGAAATTAAATTTACAAAAAAGAAGCTAATCTATTTTTTTAGAATTTTACCGAATATTTGAATTTTTATGATTATTCAAATTTCAAACAGGGAAAATTGCATTGTTTTGATTGTTTTATAATATCAAATGGCAATAAAATTCAATTAGAAAATTATACTATGAAGAAACGCACATCATGAGAATAGGTTGATTTTTCTAGAATTTATTGAGCATGTAAAGCGTTTATTTCAACAAGAGAAAGCAAGCAAATATAATCTGGGAACCATGAATTAAAATGCAATTACTTAATGTTCTCGAAATAAAAGATAATAGGAAATAAAAATGAGGTAGATTTGCAACCGAAAAGGCGTGTGCAAAGTACGCGCGTGGTCTCTACAAAGCATCAATACAATTTGTAGAAGTTCTAGAGGCAAAATGCAACTTTTCTAAAAACATCTTTTTTCAAAAAAATTCCCCTAGGGTTGGATGACTTGGAAGACTGTCCGTGGAGGAGGGAGGCTTGGGAGATGGAGATCAGGTGAGCATCCGTCGCTCGTGTGACCAACGTTGAGGCAGAGATGCAATCAATGGGTTGGGAGGAGCTCGCAATGGAGCATGATGATCAGGATGGTGGCCGATTGGGGATTCAAGCGACGACATTGGGTGATGTGGACACAGAGATGGCGACGACAGGTGCGGTGAAGCGGGAGGTGCTTCGAGGGATGTGAGGCGGACAAAGAGGCATCTGGTGGTGTTCGCATAGGAGGTTGTACGATGGTGATGGAGTTGTTCCTCCCAAGTGGGTGTCTGTGGCGGTGCAGCTGGTCAAGGCTGAGGGGGCGACACATGCCGCGCGACGACACAGAAGATTTGTTATGGCGGCAGCATAATTGGGATTCTCCTGCGGTGTGGTGGTGGACGGTGAGAGAACATCGGCCATCGAGGGAAGGCGACAACATCAAGTGAAGTGCGGTTGTGTGGTGGCGCTGTTGGTGGGGGTTGCGGCCACTGCTCCATTTTTTATTTTTTTTAAGCAGCATCAATCGTTTTTTTTGTAATTTTTTTATAAATAACAGTTGTAATTCTTTTTTTTGAAATCCTTGTACCTGCAATGAAATAAATACAAAGACAACGACTCGAGCATGACGACTAGTTCAAAAAATATTTGACAGAAAACATGAATGGAAAAGAAGATCCAATGAGGTGGATGGATGGATCTGGACCTATCGCCATCGTACATGGTCGGAGGTGAGTGGTTGCCTAAGGTAGAACGTGAACATGTAGAGATTAAGATGTGGATATGACATCATACCGGAATCGGGTCATGATGAACAATGATCTATGATAAAAAACAATGACTTAAAATTAAAAAATGACAACGAAATTAATAACGCAAAAATTAAACTATGATTAACCTAGAATGAGAAATAAAAATGAAAAATCTTACCATGGGAGCAGATGAACATTGTGATGGCCTTGACGAGGACCGACGCACTGTCATCAGATGGCTCGGAAGCTAGGCACCTCTCTACGATAAGATTACTCTTGTAGAATAGGCTCGTCTCACCAAAGATTGATCAAGTGAGAATGAGGTAGGAGGAGCCAATTACATAGAAAATAATTGAATTTGAATTTTAAAATTTTGAATAGAGAGAAAAAGAAGGAAAGAGGTCAATGGTGGAACTAATAAAATATAAATAATTTTCAAAATTAAATTAATTGAAATAATAATAATTACCAACAACTTAATGGTGGGTTAACGAAGGAATTTATTAAATTATATACATATGGTATATTATTTACATAAATAATTAAATAAATAAATTATTTTTGTCACTTTTAATTTAATGAATAAATGTTAATTATTTAATTTTTGTTATAGTAATTTAAGGAAAACAATTATATACATATACTATATACACATGGTACATTATACACATAGTTAAATAAGGAAATTATGTGATTTTATGTTTTATAATTTTTATTTTAATTTAAGTAATTTTTAAAAATTTATTTATAAATATATTATGTATAAAAATAAATATGAATAAATATATACAATAAATGGTAAAATTGTAAAAATCACCATAGAAAACCGTCTTTCAAATTGTAACTCCAAAAATTATGAAACCACAATCATTTTAAAGATAATTTAATTTAAAATACGATGGAAGTGAGTTTAATTCAATTTGTGTTCATATGGAGTAGGACTTGGTCTTTCAATTATCATTTTACGGATTTTTCTAAGTGTAGTTATTTTTATTCTTTACATGATTTTATTTTGCAATTATTTTTATTATTTATAAAACATTTTTATTTACAATTTTATTTAGAAAACTATTTAATTTGAGGTAAATTTATGGACAAATAAAAATGGTAAGTTTTATACAAATACACAGAATAAATAAGGAAATATTTATAAAGTATATTTTTTTGAATTTTCTAATTAAAGAGTCTATCTCCCCATACTTTATTCCTGGTCGATCAGGTCAAGTCTTAACCTTTAGAACCCCTCTAATGGTCTGGTGGTAGAAGCAGTGGCTCCCACTTTGAAGGACCAAGGTTCGAATCCTACTAGTGAAAAAAAAAATCTTAACCTTATCTCGGGGTTTGGGTCATCCTGTATCCATTACATATATACAACATTTTTATCTTCTTTTTTTACTTTATTTTTTTATTTATTTTAGGTAAAAATAGTAATATATGTACAATATTTATACACAGATGTAGGTTGGTAAGAATATGGATTTATTAATATATACATGTATTTTTATAAAGGATTTCAAGCTAAAATATATAAATAAAGTGATGAAATGGAGATTCATCATCCCCCTATGATTTACCCTTGCCTGTCCCTTATTAAACACTTATTTGAAAGAATAAGTAAATAAAAGAAAATGAAAATGAAAATGAAAATGAAAATAAATAAATTAGGACAATATTGAGTATTAAAGTTATCTTCATAAAATTGTAGTATGGAGCTCTGTCGGATCTTTGTATTATTAGTGGGGCAGAACCTTATTGGGAAATGGATTTAAAACATAACAACCTTCAAGTTTCACAAGACTCCTATTAAGGTCGCCTCAATAGTTAGGTCAAAACAAGTCTACATACACAAATTCTTATGACTATGAATCTTTACATGTACGGTGTAAGTGAATTATAGCTCCCCATCTCAAAAGTAGCAAAGAAACAACCTTTCTTAACAAGGTAACTCTAGTACCCCCAGTCTAGCAACTCTTGTTGGACATGCGAGCCCACGACGAGCCATTATGCAATAAATGTTATTACACATATCATTCATTGATCTGAAATGAAGAATAAATAATTTTCATAATAGGTCCCTCTGTACAAATAGGGTTATGTACCATGGACATCTTGATGATCATACAGCTGTTGATTCAATAATTGAATCATAGAGGCTGGTGCTTGGATGAATATCTAAAGGGTTAGATTGAGGACTCATCGAGCACCGTCAAATGATTATTAAGAGATTATCTCCAGCCTGAGTAGGAAATGGCAATCCTTTCTCACATAGGCTGATATCTGACCGACCTCTTGATGCAGGTCCTCTGCATGGGAATATTGATTCGGAGGTGTCAGATTAGTTAGGTCAATGGGTTAACTTAACGAGATCGAGATAACCTAAGTCCTATATTGAATGTTGTCACAGAATAGGCACACATCCTCTGACCAGAGACAGATGTATTACTATATATCTGAGTATATACATTTGGCAGATCGATAGGTTGATGGCCTAACCAAGGTCTATACACCGGCGAGCTGGTGTGCATATAAGGGCATATGAGTAATACGATCTCTCAAAGGGATCATACAGGTTCACTTATGAATCGGAAGACATGAGCTCACTCATGAGGTATTGGGACCGATCAAATTCCATGCATGGTCGTCGTGCTTTGGAAGCATGACATGAATTTGAAGGTATGATATATGCTTTGGGAGAGCATATGATTGATACCAACTCCCAATGATCAAGATTGGGAAACTTAGTGATCAAACCCTAAAGAAGACAATGTAAAATTGATCTTAATCTTCAGGTTGATCATGGATCTTCCACTATGCAGGATGTATAGGTATTGGGAATACCTGAGGGTGATGTGATCATAAACGATTGTATAACCATGACGCTTCCATTCCGAGGGAGTGATGAAACATGTCTGGATTTTAGTGACTCCTCTCAGTAGAGAAGCAATCTGATCTTGGTCCAAATGTTGTACATTGGTCTGAAGGAGATTCAGATGCAATGGGAAGATTAGATTTGCGGTCTTGATTTTATCAAGCATCTGTGGGAGGTTCGTACAATCTAGATTTGAGACGAGATCTCAACATTTAAGTCACTATACGTGGAACAATACAATCGCCATGTCGTTATCTCCAAGTATCTGCGGAGAAAGCACATTATTCTTGAAGGAGTTCAAGAATAATTCATTTGATGAATTATATATCCAAGCAACAAGATGTTGATAATTAAATGAGATTTAATTATCAAGAATAATATGAATATGATTCATATTATGAGAATGAGTATCCAAGATAATTAAATAGGATTTAATTATCAAGGAAATGCAAATTGTGGATAGTGTTATCCATAATATATGAGCATATATTATAAATATGATTTATGATATATTTGAGAGAGAGCACCTTTGTAAATAGCATTTATTAATTGTTAATGTGAATTGGATTCACATTAAGCAATTAATTGGAAATGTAATTTACAATTTAGTATGGGCTGTGAATATGATTCATATATTTTAATGGCATGATTGAAATATTCACAAATTAATTGGTAATTAATTTAGTAGATAATTTTGCAAATATTCACAAATTAATTGGGAATTAATTTGGTCGATAATTTTGCAATAAAATATACACTAATTAATTGGGAATTAATTTAGTGGATAATATTGCAGACAAATAAGAGATAATTGGATTAAATAAAAGGGGGTGGATAATACACCACCAAATGAGGTGGCGTCACCCATGACTTGGTCATGGGAGACACCCCATCTATTTGGGGTGAATTATCACCTCATTTTATTATTATCCTTTTATGTTGTGATTATTAATTTATTTGTTGAATTAACTTATGTTGATAATTATGCAACATATATTTAATTTAAAATAAATAATATGTTGTTTTTTGAACAACAATTATCATGGCCATTGATTTAATATACATATCAATCTAAGCATTGAATTTGTATATGCCATGGATTGTGATCCATGGACTTCCAAACTAATATAAATAGAGGGCAACCCTTGCCTCTACAAGGTATATAATTAAGAATTGTAAAAGCCTACTACTCTCTCTCTCTCATTCTCTCCTATTCTCTCTCTCTCCATTTGAAGGCGGTCGTCCATCTTATGTGTTGAGAAAGAGACCTTCTTGCCTTCGCATTTGACGACTCGAGGATCTCCTTCTTCTTTGGGGTTGCTTGCTCTAAAGGAAGACGACGGATTTCGTTGGACAAAATCAGGGGATTCGATTGCTTGGATCTTCATCGAGGATTGCGGGAGGATTGCGTCTCATCATCGCGCCCGCAAGTGCATTCTTCGTGGATCGGACTTAAGACAGGAGGATCTCTTGTTTGGGATCTCACGATTACAACCACGCTTCAAGAGGTATTTCTAATACTTTGTGGTTTGATGAAAGATCCAAGAAATGTTCTTGTGATCATGTGGTTTCATCACTTGTTTAAAAAAATTTTAATTTCCGCTGCATATAACGACTAGTCGCCCCGATCGCATATGATGCGATCAACACGCTTCCATGATGCGCTTAAGGTTACACAATATCCTTCAAGTGGTATCAGAGCTAGGTTGAAAAAGGTTTTGGATACGATCCATAGGCCTAGGACGACTTGGGTTTGAAAGGGTTGCGAAATTTTTTGCTGCATTTCAATTTTCGCACCTCTGTTTAATTGAATTTTTCGACTCTGTTTAAATTGTTTAAACACGAATTTTTCAATTGTATTTTTTTCCTCATTAAATAAGGAAACCATAGGATCTGAGTTTATGTAATTTGGATTTCATTTGCTCAAGATATGGCCCTTTGAATAACCATGTATTCACGGTTGCGGGAACTGCGGATCTAAATGTGATTAATGAGTTAATTACTGTTTGATCCGCTCGAAATGCATGAAATATCACTTGAGTTCTGTCATAAATCAAATTGGAAATATTAGGAAACTGATTTTGCAATTTTTGGATTTAAATTGATCAAGATAAGTTAATTTTGGTGATTAGGGGTCACTGCTGGAATTTGACAAACTTAATCATGAACCTTGTGATAAGTCATTCAAATATGATGATGAAAATTAATGGTTAATTTTCTGAAATAATTAGTGATAAATATTTGTAAAATATTTAAAATACAATTATTTCATTGAATGATATTTGCCTAACCATAATGATAAGATAGTTGATCTTGATCATTGGTTGATATGAATTCATCAACAAACAATGATTTCATGAAAACATTAGTTTATCCTACAATAGTTGTAGGATAACTTTTACATGAAAAACCCTCTTGCTTGAATAGGATTGGGGATTTGTTTAACAAATCTCCTTATAATATTATCAAAATTGTTTTGATGTATATTATATGGTATAATTTCGGCTGAAAAACCGATGAGCATTTCAAAGTATATGGTGATCTATCTGGCATTATCCTTTCCTGAGGTGGATATGGTGCCTAGTCGAAGAACATTGGGGTTGCGGGTTGCAACGTATGTGGTCCGTCCCACTCTCGTCGGTACTGGCCATGACAGCGGGTAGGGACTCGATAATGCCGGAGAAGTCAAAGTGTATTTTTCTAATTATTAAATTTCGAATAATAATTACTTTGAGATTATACCTACTATTCAAGTAATAATCAAGTTTGTTGATTGAAAAAATGTATTGATAATCAATTTAATGTGATTAAATTGATTATATCCAATTGAAAAAACTCTATTATGAATAGATGTGTATTTTCCTTGGAAGAATTAATTATATGAATATGATTCACGATAATTAATTATTACAATTTGAATATGAGGTGGAGGATCACATAAGTGACATCCATGGTCACCCGTCAAGGCAAAGGATTCTGTCTCCAGATGTTGTATATAGGAGACGCCTGTCCGAAGTGACAGATCCTTATATGATTTATTCGGATCGGGTTCTTTGCTTCTCGAAAGAGTAAGGCCGTATACATAGTGACCCCAATATCGAGTCCTCATATTATTGGGGCGATATTGGATTGTGTATAACGAGTATTAAGCCTGTTTACGGTTGGTTCAATTAACAACGGGTCAACAACATCTTAGGGGTGGTGGGTCCAGGTGTTAAAGACCGAATTGGGAAATGCAAGTTGGACTTGCAAGGCGGAATGTGTTCCTGCTTCTTTTTATCGGAGTCACAGGTTCTCATATTATTGGGATGTGACAAAGATAGGAAAGGAGATCCCATATCTTGCTAGAGATATAATGGTAAGAATATCTCTTACATTGAAAGTGATTAAGCGAATGAACTTTCATTGTTGACAAGGCAAGACAACTTTGATATAAAAAATCCTAAATCAAAGAAAAATATGTATATATATAATATATACCCTTATGCAAATTTCTTATTTCAGATAATCCTTCATTAAACCCACTCAATGTTATACTCAATAAAAATCAATAAAATATCATGAATTGGACTCTTGATCCAGATATTGTACTTGCAATTGGACACATAATGTATGTGGTTGCAATGTACAAGTTTCCTCAACATAATGAGGAATGACAATTAAATAAGACAATCAGACATCACCTTAGGGTTTGTATGTCTCTATAGTCTTGATCTTTCATCGAGTGTACTTTGGAAGTGACATGTCAATGATGATCGTAATTCTCAAATAATCCTTATAAAATCTAAGAATATGTTCTGGCATACATATATGTGCTCTAGACATTTAATCACGAATGACATGGTTCTCTGCATTATGCAGACTGGTAGCTCGAAAGAGATGATGTATTCAAAATGTTTGAATACCTACCTGATCCTAAGTCTCTAAGAGTTAAGATGTATGTAAATATGATGAGTGACATCATTATACTATCTATGCTCAAGTCATTCGTGAAGCTTCATAATAATCATTTTGTATGAATTTAATGAAGCATGTATAAATGTTGAAGAGCTCTTGTATTGAAATCTTTTGAATTCAACATAAGAGATTCTTTGTCTTGAACAATGGTTGTTTATAGATAAAGAGAGCATAGTGGAAGCATGGGTCGGACCCATATGAAAAGGAAAATCAAAGAGTTGATTGTACTTTTGTGACTTCCATATGACATCCAAAGAGTTGTATGAATGCCTATACTGCAATAAGTTGATGTGTTGATAGTATGACTATCAAGTCTGTCTAGAATCCTTAGAAAAGGACTCAGATAGTGCATCATAATAATCTATATCCACATTGATAATTGAAATTGACTTGCTTATTTGATAAGATAAAGTCTAATAATTGTATCTCAATCTTCTAACAACACTTGCAATGTGTTGCACATGTTTTAGAAGACTGGAGAATTTGATCTTCAGGTTTAATAGTCATCTACATGGATTTTGATGCAATTGTTGCCACAATATCTATTGGACAGATGGACTTCATATTTTCAGTGGGAGAGCCCTTTTGTCTTAGAGAATGTCTCTATGACCTAGATATAAGATTACACTCATAGTTTATTTCTAAATGTTGGAAATAAGCATGAATTCTGGAATAAACCTATCATAGAGTTATGATGGATATATATTTGAGATAGTAATCTGGCATCTAGTGGACTCTACTAAATTAGAAAATTAATTAATGGTTCATTAAAATTTCTAATGTTGAAAATTAAACCTTGATAGATCAATAGGAGGATGAAGATCATTTGACAATGATCTGGCATCGAGTCTTGGACATATGCCTATTGATATGATCAATAGATTAGTAAGAGATGAAACTCTAGAATGTCTAAAAATTTCAAATCTTACATACTTGTGAATATTGTATTTGAAAAATGTCCAATACACCCTTCTCTTAGGAAAGGTGTAAGATGTCAAGGTATTTGGGATCTCATACATATTGATGTATGTAGATCATCTATATCATAGTGAACATTATGGATATATGATATCTATTGATGATCATGAATGATATGAGATTTCTTCTCTTCACCTGAGAAACCATTGAAATGTTCAAATATTTCACAATTTTGGTTTAGAACCAAAGTTTGAAGGAAGATTAAATGAATTTGATCTAACCAAGGTAGCAAGTATCTATTAGATGAATTCAAAGAATACCTTATGAAGATATCAATATCATTTCTATCTCAATCCTCCTAACACACCCAAACTCAATGGAGTTGTAGGGAGATACAATTGGAACATGTGAGACATGATTTGATCAATGATGAATTTTATCATAATTATCCTTATAGTTTCTTGGTATATATGTGTAGTAGAGACTACAATATATATCCTTAATAAGGTTCCATGCATGTAAGCTAGAATCTAGCACTTGAGAGTGCTGCTTCATTAGGAAAATAAAGGATGGTATTGGATACCTACTTTATAACCCTGAGATTCTTAAAAGATCTCATCTCTAAGAATGTGATTCTTGGAGGATGACTCTCTTGAGAATCAAGATGAAAATGAAGTGTAGGAACTCATTTAATCTTGAGACGATAATGAGGCTCCTGAAATCGGGAACTAAAAGGATAATTAAAGATGAAGCACTAATACCTTTTCAAATGATTTTGAGGATGTATTCCATGTGTTAATTAAGTCTGACAATGATCGGACTTCATGTGATGAAGCTCTTGAGGATCATGACATGGAGAGATGGATTTTAGCAATAAAGTCTAAAGTAGACTTCATATACAAATGTTGTATATGGACCCTCGAGGATCCACCTATAAGGGTTAGACTCATTAAGGTGTAAATGGATCTTCAAGAAAAGAGGGAACCTGATGAGAAGGAAGAGACCTTCAATGCATGGTTCATAGCCATGAGCTAACACCGGAAGAGAAGACATTGCTTTCAAATAAGACTTGCTCTTTAGTAACAATTCTTAAAATCATCAGAATATTGCTAACCTTAGCTACACAACTTGACTATTGCATCTTCAAAATATAAGTCAAGATCGCATTACTTTAAGAATACCTCTCTGAGGATTTTCACATGAAATAGCCCCAAGGCTTCATGATTGAGGAAAGTAAGGTGTGAAAGATAAATAAATCCATTTGTGGACTCAAATAAGCTTCTTGAAGTTGGGACATAAGATTTGATGAAATTATAAATGTTATGATTTCAAATAGAATCTTGATGTACCATGTGAAGCTTAGTGGGAGTGCCATTGTGTTCATCGTGCTAAATGTAGATAATATCCTAATCATTTGGAATGATATAAGGATGATAATAAGTATTTTATGATCTGACTATTCCATACCTTGAGATATGATCTCAAAGATGCCTCTTGGATCTTAGTTCTGAAGGTGTTCAGAAGGAAAGAAAAGAGGGTATTGGGACTATCACATTTGTAGTACACCTTGGACATGTTCCATTTTTTTTGAAAATTCCAAGAAAGGCTTTCTTACCTTGAGATTTGGTACTGACCTATCTAAAGGTATAACACCTCAAAGAGTTGAGGAAGTGAATGCTAGAACAGCTTGCACTTATGCATCAGTTACGAGAAGCTAAGTGCATGCTAGATGTGTACAAAAGCTAGATATCTGCCATGCAGTGGGAGTTGTAAAGTGTTGCTAATCCTACTATGGAGAGAAAACACTTGATTGCAGTAATAACAAAAACTTCATAGATGACAAGATCGTGATCTCAAAGTCATATCTTCAAAAGCTTAAGACATTATAGATAGAGATCTAAAAGGTCTTAACTGCGAATACCTTTGTAGATAGAAATCTCCCGGAATAAGGGTATTCTGATAAGGATTATGGAAATACTAGTTATAATAATAATTGAGCAATAGTATCAAGGACACTATAACTGTTTTGACTAGATTGAGTATTGATTGCATTAGATGCAACATTCGCATTGGATGCGAGCACTGTTACTGGGGATATGCAAGTGCGTAAAAGGACTTGGCATAGTCTCGAGGGAACAGAGTGACTGATCAGCTTACCTAGCTATTTTCTAAATAGCCTATGATTGCCACATGAGTGTGGGTTTAAATGATTAGCCCATTAATGGCTCTTTGGGCTAGTGGGAGATTGTTGGACATGCAAGCCCACGACGAGCCATTATGAAATAAATGTTATTGCACATATCATTCCCTGATCTGAAATGATGAATAAATAATTTGCATAATAGGTCCCTCTGTACAAATAGGGTTATGTACCATGGCCATCTTGATGATCATACAGCTGTTGATTCAATAATTGAATCATAGAGGCCGGTGCTTGGATGAATATCTAAAGGGATAGATTGAGGACTCATCAGGCACCGCCAAATGATTATTAAGAGATGATCTCCAGCCTGTGTAGGAGATGGCAATCCATTCTCACATAGACTGATATCTGACCGACCTTTGATGCAAGTCCTCTGCATGGGAATATTGATTCGGAGGTGTCAGATTCGTTAGGTCAATGGGTTGACTTAACGAGATCGAGATAACCTAAGTCCTATGTTGAATGCTGTCACAGAATAGGGACGCTTCCTCTGACCGGAGACAAATGTATTACTATATGTCTGAGTATGTACATTTGGCAGACCGATAGGTTGATGGCCTAACCAAGGTCTATACACCGACGAGATGGTGTGCATACAAGGGCATATGAGTAATACGATCTCTCAAAGGGATCATATAGGTTCACTTATGAACCGGAAGACATGAGCTCACTCATGAGGTATTGGGACCGATCAAATTCCATGCATGGTCTTCATGCTTTGGAAGCATGACATGAATTTTAAGGTATGATATATGCTTTGGGAAAGCATATGATTGATACCAACTGCCAATTACCAAGATTGAGAAACATAGTGATCAAACCCTGAAGAAGACAATGTAAAATTGATCTTAATCTTCAGGTTGATCATGGGTCTTCCAGTATGCAGGATGTACAGGTATTGGGAATGCCTGAGAGTGATGTGATCATAAACGATTGTATAACCATGACGCTTCCATTCCGAGGGAGTGATGAAACAGGTCTGGATTTTAGTGACTCCTCTCAGTAGAGAAGCAATCTGATCTTGGTCCAAATGTTGGACATTGGTCTGAATGAGATTCAGATGCAATGAGAAGATTAGATTTGCGGTCTTGATTTAATCAAGCATCTGTGGGAGGTTCGTACGATCTGGATTTGAGACGAGATCTCAACATCCAAGTCATTATACATGGAACAATACAATCGCCATGTCCTTATCTCCAAGTATCTGCGGAGAAAGCACATTATTCTTGAAGGAGTTCAAGAATAATTCATTTGATGAATTATATATCCAAGCAATAAGATGTTGATAATTAAATGAGATTTAATTATCAAGAATAATATGAATATGATTCATATTGTGAGAATGATTATCCAAGATAATTAAATAGGATTTAATTATCAAGGAAATGCAAATTGTGGATAGTGCTATCCATAATATCTGAGCATATATTATAAATGTGATTTATAATATATTAGAGAGAGAGCACCTTTGTAAATAGCATTTATTAATTGTTAATGTGAATTGGATTCACATTAAGCAATTAATTGGAAATGTAATTTATAATTTAGTTTGGGATGTGAATATGATTCACATATTTTGAATGGCATGATTGAAATATTCACAAATTAATTGGAAATTAATTTAGTGGATAATTTTGCAAAAATTCAGAAATTATTTGGGAATTAATTTGGTGGATAATTTTGCAATAAATATACACTAATTAATTGGGAATTAATTTAGTGTATAATATTGCAGATAAATAAGAGATAATTGGATTAAATAAAAGGGGGTGGATAATACGCCACCAATCCCCATCTATTTGGGGTGAATTATCACCTCATTTTATTATTATCCTTTTATCTTGTGATTATTAATTTATTTGTTGAATTAAATTATGTTGATAATTGTGCAACATATATTTAATTTAAAATAAATTAATATGTTGTTTTTTGAACAACAATTATCATGGCCATTGATTTAATATACACATCAATCTAACCATTGATTTTGTATATGCCATGGATTGTGATCCATGGACTTCCAAGCTAATATAAATAGAGGGCAACCCTAGCCTCTACAAGGTACATAATTAAGAGTTGTAGAAGCCTACTACTCTCTCTCTCTCTCTCTCTCTCTCTCTTTCGTTCTCGCCTATTCTCTCTCTCTCTCTCCATTTGAAGGTGGTCGTCCATCTTATGTGTTGAGAAAGATAACTTCTTGCCTTCGCATTCGACGACTCGAGGATATCCTTCTTCTTTGGGGTTGCTCGCTCTGAAGGAAGACGACGGATTTCGTTGGACGAAATCAGGGGATTCGATTGCTTGGATCTTCATCGAGGATTGTGGGAGGATTGCTTCTCATCATCACGCTCGCAAGTGCATTCTTCGTGGATCGGACTTAAGACAAGAGGATCTCTTGTTTGGGATCTCACGATTACAACCACGCTTCAAGAGGTATTTCTAATACTTTGATGTTTGATGAAACGATCCAAGAAATGTTCTTGTGATCATGTGGTTTTTAAATTGTATATACACTCCGGAAAGCATTTTAATTTTCAATCAAGCTTGTCCACTTTTGGAGATTCTACATTTTTCTTTCCTTTTTTTTTCAAATATATATAAGGTGCATCATGTACATATGGAGTTTTTCCTCTTGAGCTAGTAGACTGTCCCTATTTTGAAGCATTATTGCAATTCCACAACATCTTTCTTTAGACCTCAATGCTACTATATCAGGTTGAGATGAACTACCCTCCATAGAGGATGGATATTCCCACTAGTTGTTACATACCCATGTGCTACCCCAAGCCCAAAGATTTTGCCTCCTCACTACCTCCTCCATGAAGAGATACGTATGTAGAGTGCTTGTCCAAGATAAGCCATGGTCTAAAAGAATCTTGCATGTGTTGTTAAATACTCTACTTAGACTACTCAAGACGACATGTGATCATAGTCTTATGGACTCAAATAATTAAGTCAATATGACCTAAAAATCTTAACTTAAGTTCTTATAAGTCTTACTGAAATTAAGTGGATTAAGGTCTACCTAGGCTCTATTTTTCAATTTTATTACTGACTTAGTTTAAATGTCAATATTATCTAGAAAAATGTGTTTCTTACCAAATAAAATAAAATTCACAACCATCTGATTTCTTGACATATCTAAATGAGATGGTTTTTGATAGACCCAGTTTAGCCCGACTGCAACGTACTAAAAATCTTAATTCCACAATATTAAAGGGTTGAATTCACGGTTTATCAAATGGCCTCGTTGCCGAGGACACGGCTTATTTCTTATACTATTTGGATTTTTTATTATTTAATTAAGTCTTCCTTTTATATAGGTCAAGTTGTCCATTCATCTTACATTATAAAATTTTCTTCTCAATTGATCTCTAACCTTTGTTTTTGTGGCAGGGCCCTTGATGATTCAAGGAGGCGAGGAGCAGGTGCTTCCCACTGCAAGGAGCTGCAGAAGCATGCTTGGAGCAAATAGAAAAAATGTGTCATTTTTCATAACATTTTATCATGTAATAATCGTCTTTACAGCGATCTTCGATCGAAGGCTCACGAGTGTAAATGAACGAATATATGTGGTTGTGTGGGGATCGTCCCCACTTGAGTGTCGACCTAGGACCAGGCACGTGGCTCTTCGAGCTTACCTTATCATTCATCTTTTACGCGCTCGCTCGTAGGTAGGACACACATTAATCAAAGACGCACATAGCCTCGCTTCACTTAGCCAAATTTAAAAGATATTCTTTCTCGCTAATAGAAGCAAAATAGGTGCGGCTTTTGATCGACTTGCATACAGATCATTTTGGTTTTCAAACAGTCCAAGTTTTCACGTGATTCCGTCAAGGCACTGCATGTTTTCTCGAGTAGCCTAGATCATGTTTTTATCGGTTCATGGTTTTTCTTGGTTTTCGTTCCTAGCTTGATCACCTAGGTTAATAGAAAATGGGAATGAACGGTAGACTATGATTGCTTGATTTATGTGCTCACCTTAATTCAGTGATAATCCTAAGCAAATCAACTAGGACTGTTAATTGCAAGTCAACCTAAAATGGAGTAAAATTTTGTTTTGGGAAAGCAACACCCTCGGTCACCCATTGATTTTACTTGACACTTTTTCCCACGTAAAAATATAATGTTTTAATCACCAATAAAACCGACAAAATAATAAACCAACCTCAGTTGGTTTCATGTGTGAGTTGGTGAAATTGAAGGGTCTTGCATGTATCATTGAGCGATGTTTGCTTCGAAACCCTCCACTAAGCCTTAGTTACTCCATTAATATCCGCAGATTCATCCATTCACTTATATATCCATCCTTCTTCTTCAGTCATCTCGGGTCTCTCCCAACATCAAATCTCCATCTTTATACTTAGGCTACTCTCAGCCTAAGTATAGGGGGAACCCGAGTCCCTGTGATTTCTCCGCTCATCTTTCCTTGCCTTTATACTTAGGTTATTTCTAACCTAAGTATAGGGGGAGCTCTCCTTAGTTCCCGTATATTTCTCTATATTTAAACGGACCTATGGACTTGTACCATCTAGTGCTATGAGGACATAGCAAAGTTTAAGTATAGGGGGGTATACCGTATATACAGTATACTTACTTTAGCTATAATCTGAAAAATTTGAAAAATTTAAAACTTTTTGGCTAAAGTAAAATCCTTTGAACTAAGTGGACTCAGCGGTTTTCACGGCTTTCTATATTATGTTACACTATTTTTATAAAAATATTTTCGAAAATAATTTAAAAAATGAGTGTTTTGAAAAATCTTTTGAAAATGTTTTGAAAATCTTTATTTGTGTAACTTAATATTGAAATGTCTTTTCAAGGAAAATTGAATCTAACCTGTGTTCTAATCTCTTATCAAAAATCCATAAAAATGAGAAAAATCAAAAACCTTCAAGAGTCATTAGTGACTACTAAGCCCAAATAAGTAGCCGCGTTCAGTGAGTGTTCGCCCTTAGCAGATTAGGTGGTTTAGAGGACATCGTGTAAGGCCCCGTCCTCAAGCAACGGGCTCCGGTCTGTACTTACACCCATACTGGCTGAATGTAGATGCATCTACTTAATTGAGTTTAGGTAGTCCTATTATCTCTTGAAGTCAAAAAAAATGTTTTTGAATGAAGAAGTTGGATTAATCCTCTATATTCACACTTCCATCCAGGATCTGAAATGTTCAAGGAAACTTAGTTTTATGAGGACTTGAGGTTTTAGGTTAACTAGCCTTAGTCATCAGGGTCTTAGACTTAATCATCCACATTCTCCTAATTCTCTAGATTTGCTTGCTATATTGCATGCTTAGTCTCAGACCATTAAGAATATGATCAGCACATCACATGCACAACTGCAGTTTTGATGAGATGAGTTGACTCTTCACTTGAGGGATTGGGACAGGGGATTCTAGTCTGGACTTGATCTAATGATGCTCGAGGATGGGATAAAGTCTTTGAGGGCTTCATGAAACCTAAGTGTCAGCAACTTTAGCCAGTATGAGAACTTGGTTCTTATACTAATCTCTTGACATTGACCTAAGTGCTAGGGCATGAAATAAATAAAAAATTGTTGATCAATGTGCGCCAACTCTCGGTAAAAGCAGAGGAGCTAGCCAAAAATACTACAAATCAATGAAATGTCAAAGAAAAGCTCTCATTCCACAAAGTCAAATATCAAAGAGCTTCCACCAAAGGTGAGCGCTCTCAACCATTTTAAAGTGTCCACTTGGACCACTGCTATTAGGACCAGGAGTCGGTCTTGCACCAAAAAAGGGCTTTGCATCGTAAATGCTACAAGTCTGGGTGTCGAAGGTACGATAGGTACTCAAAAAGACAGACCCCGGTGTATTCCCAGGGAAACAAGTGCAGACGGCTCCAACTTCTCTTGATGGATGCACTGATCAACACCAAAAAATGTGTTGCGTAATAAGGCACTAGAGAGAATCCTTGTTCCAATGTGAGGGAGAGAAGAAATGACACAATCCCATGCCCTCCATTACGGGCCTTCCATCTACATTTCTAAGTCTGACAACTAAAGAGACGGTGGACTGGATGCAAGATTTGATTTATTCCCTAGTGTTGAGGATTGGGTCCTTAGGAGAATTTCTTGGACCAAGACCTTGGGTGATGTTTTGACTCTACTCTCGGAATCGCAGTCAACACTAAATGACATATCCATAGTGTATATGTACATCAGAGAGAGTCTGGATAATTAGAGGAATTGAGTGCCTCTTGATTAAGGCTGGGTTGGACCCTAGAATTTTGGACCTCAAAAGTTGAGTGGACTTGAACAAATTGGATCTTGTACTCACATGCACAAGGGGGTTAATCCAGTTTATTCATTCTCTTTGATGCTCGAGGACAAGCATAGTTAAGTATATGGGGGTGATGGAACTCAGTTTCGTCATCACAAATTGCCTATTTTAAACCTCCTTGCTTAAATATGTGTCAATAAAAACCAGATAAAGTCCTGTAATTATCAGTCTTGAATAAATTAAAAATCACAAAAAATATCAAAATTAAAAATTCGTGGTATTTTTAGCCTTAAAAATACCCTCAAAAATATTTTGTATCTTCAGATGACCTCATTTCCATTTTTGGTCAACATGAAACGTGTAGATCTCATCGAGATCTACAACTTTCATGTCTTTGAGTTTTCTCAAATTTCAGCATCTACACCCTCATATTTCATTTTCTCTCTCTGAATAATCTGATTGGGCCACATGGCTCATTCTGGTAGAGCCACGTGGCCCAGCCTCTTTTGCATTATCCGTCCGCACCCTTGGCCATTGGACCTCTTCTTGATCCAACGACCCTTCTGTCTCCACGCGCACCCTTGTTCCACGCCGTCTGATCAAGCTTTGGATCTCATCACAGCCGCCTGTGCCCGCCTTTTCCTCCTTACGCCACGTGGCAGCTTCAGCACCTCACGATCATTTCCAAGCTGCTTTATCTCAGCCGTTATCTCCACCTACGTCCGCGACCCTCCGATCGTCCTCCAGAAGCGATCTCCACCGCCCGCTAGCGCTGCGTCCACAACACTCCACGTGGCACTTTATACGCCACTCGATCAAGCAGCCTCGGATGAAATCACAACCTTCCTTTAGCGCCTGACCCTCAGCCGTTGGATCTTGAGATACAACGGCCAGAGCCCTTCGTCTACCTCCGATCAGACCTCTCTCCCACGTTCGCCTCCTCACGCGGCAACCTCCCTCTTCCCATTTCTTCCACCATTTCCGACGACCTCCTCTCTCGCCAACCACTCCACAACATTCCCCCATCATCCTTCACCCTCGCGCATGCTTCAACCACCACGATCCCCTCTCCTTCGTCCCATGCACTCCATGAAAGCCACGACCCCACGCATCAGAACCTCCATATTCGACCTTCAAATAACCCCCCTTCCCCGCCTGTCACAACTGTCCACCATCACGAGGGGAAGGGCCCAGCCCTCATCCTCCTCCTTGTGACAAGGGGAGGAGCTAGGATTGAGTGACGACGACCCAGAATTCTGGTGAGACCCATGGCTGTCGCAGGCCATGACCGGTCTCCTCTTGGTGCCCTAAGCTCTCTAGAGTTGCTGCCCAGCATGTGCGATGACCCGAGCACCTCCAGGTGCTCAGCCCAAGCTCTGCTCCGCCTCTAGATCCTTCTTCAATCTCAGGTAGTTTAATTTCTTAGTTTTCCTTTGTTTTCTCTGAACTTTCTAGCTTAGACTCGACTCCTTCACCGTCACCTGATCATCCCACGAGCTCCGCCGAACACCCGTCACCTTCTCTAGACCCTTCGACCACCTTCGTACCCCATCAAAACCTCCTCCATCACAAGCTTTCTCCTCCGCCTCCTCACCAAGGGTGTCGCTTCCTCGTCTCCCTAAGCCCTCCGTTCACCTCAGCTCGCACGCACATACGCCTCAGCTTTCATCTAATCCCCCTTGTAGGTCCAAAACTCCATTGGCCGAACCTCGGGCGGAGCCAAGTTCTAGAGCTCCGCCTCCGGCGAGCACGCGTTGACCCCGGAATCCAGGCACTTCCGCATCTTCCCCGAGCTTGGATCTTCTTCGTTAGGTGTCCAGCTTCCTCTCCCGACCTTCACCGAGCACAGAGAGGCGCGAAGGAGCTGCAGGTCTCACGCCGGAGCTCCAATCGTGTCGCCACCCAGCGAGGAAGGAGGAGTTGCAGATGCCGTTGGATCTCCCCCCCACGGAGATCTAACGGTCCTGGAGCAGCCACGTCGTCTTCCCGGAGCGCAGAGGCTCGGTGGGACCGAGCCTCGCCCGAGGCACCCTCGAGTCGCCACATGGCCCGAGCCACCTTCTATGGTCGTCCGACCCTGCGCCGAGCCTCACCCCCACCCGAGCCCGGACTCACGTGCCTCACGCACGTGAGTGTTGGGCTTTTTGCATCGACGCCCTCGCAACCTTCGTATATTGCAGATAGGTCTTGGCATCACGTGTAGCACACGCGCACTTGGGAAATTTTGTAGTTATGCCCTTGCGGGTTTTCATAATTACGCAAATACCCTTGTGTGTGTGGGCTAATTACAGGGAAGTTCCCTAACTCTCTCGTAATTACATTTTAGTCCCTCCCAGGGACCTGTTTGTAGTTATCTTTCATGTTTTCTTTCAGTTATGCCCTTGTCTTCTTTCATGTATATCTTGAGCATCGTATCTCTGTTTCACTTGATTTCAGTTTCATTTCGAAGCTTGTTTGGTTAACTTTCTAATGGCATAATCATTTCTTATTTTGGACACATTAATTTTGATGCATTATTTTGATAGCCATGTGTCTCTTATTACTTATCTTATGCCTTGTTCAATTTGTCAATCAAGTTTGTCATCTAAATTAAACCAGAAATTGACTCATTGTTAAATTTGCTCATCATTTTATTCTGATCTAGGGCATATTATTTGTTTGCATTTCAGCGTATTTAATTGCATGAATAAATAAAAATGCATGTTTTATTCTTTTCATTAATGCATTATCTTATTTTAGTGCATTCGTTGACCTATGGTTCTTTAACTCAACACTTAATTAATGAATAAGAATCTGAATAATTACGAGAGAAGCTCGTGTCCCTGAGTTCGACCTTGGTTTCTTACCAAGTAAAATAAATTCACAACCATCTGATTTCTTGACATATCTAAATGAGATGGTTTTTGATAGACCCAGTTCAACCCGACTGCAACGTACTAAAAATCTTAATTCCATAATATTAAAGGGCTGAATTCGCGATTTATCAGTGGGAGATGTGGTCAATGTGGAGGGGAGTGGGTAACAAGGATCGCAGAGGGAAATGTGTGGCAATGTGTGTGGCGGAGGAGTAGGCGCATAACTGTCAAAGACAGAGGAGAGGGGGAAGAAGGGGGCCACATGGTGGCTGAGGAGAGACCACGTGGTGGCTAAAATATAATAAAATAATAAAATAATACAATAAAATATAAATAAATAAAAAGGAAATAATAAAAATAAAAGAAAATCAATAAAAAGGGGGCGACACCTGGTGGCTCTAGGAGCGCCACAAGTCGCACCTAGAAAATTCAGAAAATGATGAAAGAAAACTACATAAAAATAACAAATGAGTCAAATCAAAAAGTGTTCTTCATGAAAGTTGTTCGTATTGATGAGATCTATAACTTTCATGAAAGAATTAAAATGAAAAGAATTTATATGCACAAAATTCATTTTTGATGGTACTCTATAGATATGAAATATCGTACTTTTATATTTTAAATTTTTTGTTATTTTTAAATATGGTAAAAATCAAAATAAGATAATATTAAGTATAAAATAAATATATTTACAACTTAATATATTTTTTGGTATTTTTAATAAATAATAAAATAAAAAATAAAATAAGAGGGATACGTATACATACTCTATATACAGACTCAAATTGATTTATTTTCTTTGACATTTGCTTCAATTTTTATTTAGACTTTTACATATTTTACTAAAACATAAATCAAAGAAAAGGAATGAAAAGTAAATAAATAAAAAAAGAATTATTTTTGCACATAAAATAATAAGGTCAAAATAGTCAATATGTACTATATATTATGAGGTCCCAAAATCCAAGTTTCACATATGAACTCGATTCGTTTGAATTTGATCTTGTTTTGTAGATAATTGAATGTACATTAATTCAAAAGTAAGTAGGGGTTCATAAGAGACTATATGAGTGAGATATTCACATTTACGACATTTTACCTCAAAACTAAAGTTTGGGTTTTATTGGGCAAATGTATAAGTTAGCATTTTTTGATATTTTTTCTTGATTAGTGTTAGAAGTATGTACATAAAAAAATGATTTTATTTTATTTTGAGTTATTGAAACATAATTAAAAATCAGGAAAACTATGTTGATATATAGGTGTTGAATCTTGAATTCATCACTCTAAATCTCATTTATTAAGCTCAAATCCCTCAAAATCAACAACATTTCTGCATCTATTCTGCATAATTAGCATCCACGCATGTTTTCATAAGAATTGCATTTTAACACTAATTTCTGCACAAAATAAGAAGCCAAAAATCTCAGTCAAAATGACTTGTAAATAGCCTAACTTCCCTGATTTTTAACTAATTCATGCTAACTCCGAATGACACAAAACCACCTCGACTGTGTACATATCACTAACAAGAATAAATGGAAAATACAAAAAAATAACTGACCCAAATAAGTGGACCAAAAACCCAAACCCTAGTTTCAGGATTTCCAGATTAAAAACCCCATATCTTCCCCATCCAGTGTCCGTTTTAATCCTACTCACTTTTGAACTAATGTACATTCAATTACCTTCAAAACAAGACCAAGTTCAAGTAAATTAGAGCTCATATGTGAAAGTTGGGTTTTGGGCCTCTTTTGTACATTGTGTATTTTAGCGTTTTTGGACCTGATATTTAATGTACATATTTAACCTATTGATAAAAATCCCAAAAAAATTAGAGTAATGTGTAATTATTTATCTTTGATTTCACCATATTTTCCGGATTTTTATCTGATTTAAAAATGACATAAAACTTACAAACCCAAAAATCACGGTATTCTATGTACATGGGATACCCCAAAAATGTCACTTTGTGCAAATGATCGATTTTGGTTTTGATGTCTTCATGAAAGTTGTAGATCACATTGAGACAAGCAATTTTCTTGAAGAAACTTTTTCAATCGAGACCGTTTACTATTTCTTTTGCATTTTACAAAGTATTTTATTTCGGAATTTTCTGGTGCTGACACGTGGCAGCACCTGGTGCCGCCACGTGTCAGCTATTTTTCGCATATTTATTTACTTATTTTTATAAAAAATTAAAAAAATAAAATAAAATAAAATAAAATAAAAGTCGACGCACGTGCATAGCACGTGCCCCCATGCACGAGCTACGCACATGCCCCCTCCTCACGCCCTCCTGCCACCACGTGGCACTACCAGGGCCGTCCGATCTCGGCCGATGGGACGGTGCCTGTAGGCCGTCTTCTTCCTCCTTTCCTCTTCGAGCTCCGCCACCTCCCCGCAGATTTTGCCGCACCGCCCTTCTCCCGTATCTCATCCCAGATCCTCCCCGATCTCGCCTTCCCCGAATCCCTCGTCAAATCGCCCTCCACCAACCTTCCATCTTCGGCGACCATCCCCTCATCCTTTAAAACCCCCGTCGTCGCCCGACCTTCAACTTATCCGCCGATTGCACAAGGAGCCCCTTCCCGGCGAGGTCCGAGGGTCCCTACCCCCTCATTGCAGCGCCTCTACTAGTTGTCTGCTCCAGCTCCGGCCGAGCCCGTCGAGCCCACGACTTCGACCAACTACGACATCGAGCTTCGTCATCTTCATCGTCTTCAACAATGCCGTTCGTCAACGACACCTCCATCAACTTCGCAACCAAC
Organism: Ottelia alismoides; assembly: GCA_037367405.1. NCBI lineage: Eukaryota > Viridiplantae > Streptophyta > Magnoliopsida > Alismatales > Hydrocharitaceae > Ottelia > Ottelia alismoides. The sequence continues at coordinate 135,089 of JAZKJV010007633.1, forward strand.
TCGACCGCCAACATCACCTCAGAAGCTTCAAGCTTCACCGACCCTCCCCTTCGCCATCTTCACCGCGCCACTAGAGGCCCTCCACCGCCAACATTCACCACCGCCTACATTCACCTCCGCCAACGATACCACCGTCATCTTCTACGTCTACGCTAACCGCCATCGACTACGCCTCCACCTCGCTCCCGACTCGCTCCAACGGCTGGCCACCTCCTCCGCATTCGACAACTCATCTGCTCCGACTAACACAACTCCTTCGACAACCAACTGTTATGCCTCACCGCCGCCAGACCTTACAGGCTCCGTTGGATGAGGATCATCAGACATCCACGCCGTTGAAACCTCCGCAAGTCATCAGCCATTGGATCACATCAGACCAATCTCCATCGACGCTTCAGATCTACGCCCGAGCCTACTTCCGAACCAACCATCTGAGCCAAAGACTCGGGTCCCGTCTGAAGCACAAGCGCCTGACATGTGGAGATCCAGCCGAACCTTGCCCCGAACCTGCCACCGTACGCGCGCATCACGTGGCGCAGTGGGAAAATTGCTCCAACACCCCAGTCATTCGTCCTATTTGCGCCAAAGCCCTCGCCAGCCAGAGGTCACGTGCTCCGCACGTGACCCTCTAGGAATTTTGCAGTAGAACCCCCACGGGTTCAAGAAATTAATCTTAGGTCCCCCTCTGCATTTTATTTATTGTATTATTTATTACATTTATACCCATGTGTTCCCCAGTCGTTTTGGACCTCTATATGACTTTATCTAATTATCAAAAAAAGCATGATGTTATTCCATTAATTATCTATTGTTTGACATATTGAGAAAATTTTTGTGATTGATGGTTAATGAATAATTAATTATTTTTTGGAAAATTACATATTATGTCCAGTTTGTGCTCTGAAATTTGTATTTGATTAACCGTCGCTCTAAAAATTCCTGAAAAATCACATATTGTAGAGTTAATTTTGCTTGATATTGTGCCCAAAAAGAATTGCATTTGCATGATAGATTGCCCTGTAAAAATCATTTTGCATATTTCAGTGTTTGATTTTCAATACGTATTAAATCTCACATTTTCAAGGTTTAGGATTTTTCTGAGATCAAACACCTAGTGATAGATATTAGATAATTTTGATCGTTGAAAATAAGTAGGTTTAGTATTTATCATAATTAAATATTGAAATTCATCTTGTTTACATTTAGAAATTCATAAAAAAATTCATATTGCATGCAAAAATTCAAAAAAAATAGAGTAAATTCATTTCATCATATTTTACGTACTGGCCAAGTTTCGAATTTTTCGGACATCGTTTGAATGAAATCTTCATTTTAGTCCCTAAAATAATCCAAAATTACATATTTCACCCTTTATTGCATTGAAAATTAAAAAAAAAGACCGCCTCGAAAATCCGCGCACGAATTTTGATAGAGATAACTCTAGGTTGTTCCTTTGCCTCCTTATGTTCGACCTTGGGACTTGCCCAAGTAAAATAAACATAAAACCGCATTGATTAAAATTGACGAATATTTTGTGTGGTTATTTTTTGACCGATTCCGATTGCCGCCTACAACGCAAATCAAATTATTTTTAAGCACGAACTATAAATATAAACATCTTCTTAACAAGCGCATTTTTCGGATCCGTCAATAGGTGATAATGTACAAGATTTTTAGGCTTCTTATTTAATGCAATTATGCATGAAAAATATGGATATTATTTACTTATGCATGATAACAATAATGCAATATAGATGAATAAATACAACTAATTAATTAGGAACATAGCTCTATTTTTATCTTTTAAAGTGATAAATCACATATTCATCAGCTGGATATTAGGATCATAAATTTTTTTTGTCAATTTCATGTGAAGAACTGAGTTAATTGCATATATGGATCGTTCTACAAACTATTCGAGATTCCTGATGTGGTATAATTCAACTCATGAAGATAAAAAGGATATCTGTATGTCCACAGAAACTTTCGTGAGTTTTTACAAAATTATCATAGTTGTAATAATATAACTTTTAATTGAAATAACTTTATTTAAGATTAATATTATCTCTGATCACTAATTACTATGTATATTTTTAGTAACGGTTTGACCTTTCCAACTTGACACGGCAGAAAATCTGCTGCGCTCGCCTTGCCCGTCCAGGATATCCTTCAAGCTCAAGGCCTTAAATCTGAGGAACTCGTCGAAGAATTGCCGTCGATCCAACGGCTGCGAGGTACTAAACTCTCGTAGGCCGAAGTGGTGGCGGTGGAAGTTGGAAAAAATGTGGTTGTACACGTTGGATTCGATCGCCAAGGGGTGGAGGTTGGAGATGGAATCTTGCACAGTTGTTTTCTGACGAAGGTCCTGTCACAGCTCATGACGTGGCGGAGAGCCTTGAGGAGGTGGGTGGGGTTCAGCCCGGAAAGATGGAGGTTCCCGTGGGTGGAGATGGAGCTCTCTGGGTGGAGCTTCGACTCCAGGAGCTTGTTCTGTTTTTGTCATTCGAGAAGGGCATTTCTAAGTGAGACAAGCTCGCTGTCCTCGAGCTGTAAAGCCCATTCGAGTTTCCTGATTCTGATTTGGAATGCCCTGATGACGTTTCTTTGCTCCTGGATCTCAGCGAAGATACGGGCCTCGTGAGAGAACTGGTGGGTTTTTGGGTACCGTCTGCCGTAGACATGCTTGAGTAAAGAGAGGTGCTCCGAGACCAAGGCGCGGTCGGAGGACTGAATAGTCTCGGGATCGAATGGAGCCTGGGCGGCCTGTATCTGGCCGTAGGTGGCCTTGACGGCAGTGATGCCGGCGAAGAGCTGTGAGAGGAGGGAGTCAATGGCTTACCTGGTCTCGTGGTGGGGCCTCTTGACGACCTCCTCGTCAAGCTCCGACCGCGTGAGTACGGAGGAGCCGTCCCGGGGTTTGCTGGCCTCGCGGCAGAATCTGAGACCGAAGAGCTTGGCTATGGAGCGGAATGGGTTGGTGATGGGTTGTGGCGGAGCCATTCCAGGAAGCTGAGTCCATCCAGCTGGGCTGCGAGAGTATCTCCTCCTCCTTCTAGGTGGGTCACGTCACGTGCAAAGAGGAACGTTCTCCGCTTTTGGTTTTTTTTTGCCGGAAGATGCGGTGGTCTCCAACATTTTCAAATTTCAAAAAATTAAACAAAAGCAAAAAATACACTCTGGCACAAGAAAATGAAAGGTAAAATTTGACTGCAGGTTCCGACCTGCTTTGGATTCTAACATTATGGTCTGCAACTCAAATTCTTGCAGTTTTAATGAATAGAAGCATTTTAACTTGGAATAACTTCGAATGTGAAAAGTCTTGATGGATGACCAACCATAAGCAGAATCACACGTGTGCAAAGTATCATCTCTGCCTAGCTTCTGAATCAATAATCTCCCCGTGGTGGGGGCCTTTCCCCCCTCCGCAACTTGATTAATATCTCCATCGAATCCTCCTACCTGGTCGATAATGGAATTATTATAAACTTTATCGATGGGGAGCTTCGATGTATAGGAGTTAACATCTACGGTTCTACTGATCATATTGCGAAGGAAAAATTCATAGATATGCTTATGAACTCCTTTTTTTGGGTGATTTTTAAATCTTTTCTATACACTCAATTGATCTTCGGGTATTGTTAGTGATCCTAGGCAAAAAGGCTACATGATTGGATAAATAACATAACTTCTACGAGCTTAAGCCCTTGAATCTTATCTACACTTGGACCGATTGTCGATCTCCTCCTACTTTAGTGAGGCTTAATCATTTCTTCTGTCTGAAAAGTTGCCTAAGTGACAATAGGAGACCAAATATAATGGGCTTCCCAAGAACTCACTAAGCCCACTCCAGGTGTTATTTACCAACAAGATATTCCCAAACCATCCATCAGATATAAAAACCTATGATTGAATTATGAAGGATTACGGGAGTTGGTTAGCAATTCATTGATGAATAATACTTACCCTCTCCCGAATAAGTTGAGATTACTCCAAGGTGAGATCAAAGCATAAAACTCAGTTACAATTCCTAAATTTGTGATAAAGCTTGATTACCTCAACAAACGACTAATTGAGTCACATAGAAAGACAGAAGTTGATGGATCAAACGTTGAGATCATTCATGAATTAAATTCTACGCAACTATAATCTCCAGTCACCGTGAATGAGATTAATAATATCATGAGGCCCCAAATAAAACAAGACTAGAAGAAGCTTGGTGAAGCAAAATCATGATTTTGCCATTTGCAAGCCTCTAAGAAGAGAGCATCGGAGTGGATATGGATGCTTTGTGTTAATGAGAGATTAACTCTAAAACAGAATCGGATTGTGACTCACATCTTTACTTTATTTGAGAAACTACACAAAAAGAATTATTTGACTAATTGTTGCTTCGTATCCAGTGGTATTGGCTGTGGTTTTGATCAAGAGATCTACTTGCGTGACTTCCTGTTGGCTAGAAATTCGAGCGGTCGGAAAACATTGATGGTAAATTATGTCGTTGTTGCTATTCCCCAAAATCTCATGACAACAAAAAATGTTTTTTTTATTTTTTCTACTTATTAACCTGTATAGCGGACATGGTCGAACTCAGGGAGGCTACAATTCCCGAGGGTTATTCAATTAATCAGAAACTAATTAAGAGAAAACATGAATCTCAATGAACAACTATCCTTTGTTTTTGTGAATTTTTTTTATTTTCGAAGATTTTTAAATTTTTAGTGATTTTGATTTTGAATTTTTTTTATTTTCAAAAATAACACGAATTAATATGCACAAGCACAAGAATACACACACCAACTCTTTTTGTATTTTTTTTAATTTTTCAAGAATGCCCAGAAAAATTCAAAAAAAAAATATTTTTGTGTTTTAAAAGTTTTGAAATGTTTTGAGAATTTTTCTGGAATTTTCAGATATTTTTGTATTTTTCTAAAAATTAAACAGTGAGAAAATGCGAAAATGTGCATAGCCTAGAGTAATTTGCAACTTAAAAATATTTGAAATGCCCAAAACTCCTAACAATTATTTTTAAGACAAACTAGAAGCAATTATCTTCAAATAAGAACTCAAATCAAATTTTTTTAATTTTTGTAGAATTTTCTGTCATTTTTATCAGATTTTTGATGTTTTTCAATTTTTTGGGGTTTTATAAATAAATAATACGTGAAAATTGGTCAGAAATTAAAAGACAATGACATACAAGTACTCTATTTTTTTGGAATTTTTGGAACAATATTTGAATTTTTATGAATTTTGGAACTTCAGGAAGACAAAAAGGCACTGTTTTTTTTATTTTTTAATAATAAGAAATTGTCACAAAATGCAATAAAAATTTTATACTAAGAAGAGAATCACATCAGGAGCATAGCACAATTTTTGCAAGATTTTTGGACTAATAAAAAGCATTTATTTCATTGAAAAGCACAAGCAAATTATTGTTCTGCAGTTCAGTGACTAAAATGTAAATAGGTTTTGTTTTTGCATTAAATAAATAATAAAAATAAAGCACAGGGGAGAAGGCGCAATTTTACCACATATCATGTGCTTGAGGCTCTGATAGGGACTCGTTTGTCATTTTCATGAAGCTCTGGGACACAACTGTACTTTTCTCAAGTTAAATTAATCTGGCAGGAACGCTTTCGGAATTTCTGAAATTTCATGGGCTGAACATGCAATTGTCCCCCTTTTTTTAATCAAACGTAACCCTCCTAGGGCTTTTTTGTTTCCAAACTCAAGGGGCACCAAGGGGGAGCAAGTGGCCACTGCCCACTTCTCCTCTTCTTCTTCGACGACGGCAGCGATGGAAAGGCGGCAGGATGGGGCGACGCGGCTGCCTGGATGGAGGGCGGCGTCGGTGGAGGGACGCACACCGCCTCGTGGGGAGTCAGCGGCCTGCGTCGGCGGAGGGGGACCTGGGGATCAGCGGGGGCGCTGGAGCGCCGGTGTGTCTTCGCGGCGGGGACAGTCGCGCGGTTGGTGGAGGCGCGGAAGGAGGAGAGGTCGGGCCGCCTGCGACTGGAGACAGGCCGCGTTGGGCGTGCGACGGCGAAGGACCGATGGCTGCGGGCTTCGGTGGTGCGTCACCATGACTGGAGAATGGCGGCATTGATGGAGGGTTGGCCAGGAGGAAGGGGGAGCATGTGCGGAGGCGCAGGGGAGTGCCCGCATGGCTGTAGGCGAGGGGGAGGGTACACGCAAGAGGACGAAGGGCGCCGCCCTCGTGCTGGCGAATATTTTTTTGTTGTTTTTTTTATTTTTTAAATTTTTTTGTGATGTAAACATAAAATGAATAAAAGAAAAACTTTTACTATTATTATTTTTTGTAAATCCGAAAATAGAAATAGAAAGGCTAAAGAAATTTTTTATTTTTATTTTTATTAATGGTCCTGCAAAACAAACGTTAGAGATAACATAAATAAATGATTTTTTATTTACAAAATGGAAAAAATGAATGGAGATTCGACGGAGATGAGAGATCATGGACGATAGAAATAGAACGCGTGGAGATTGAGAAAGTGAGATGAAAATTTGAATCGGTGGCAGATCAAAAATCGTGGTGATTTTTTTATGATTTAGAAGAACAAAATGACAATAAATAATGCGACAAAATAAACTACGATTAAACTAATATGAAATAAGAATAAAAATGTGGATCTCACCTTAGGAGCGGAAAATGGACCGTGATCGCCTCGACAAGGCCGACTAGCTGTCACCGGACGGCTTGGAGACTAGGCAACTTTCTCGACGAAATTGTTTTCTCGGAGATCGAGCTTCTCTCTCTAAAGACTGATCAAGTTGGAATGAGGGAGAAGGAGCCATATAAATAGAAAAGATGGAATGAAATTTGATTTTTGAATTTTTTGGATAAGGAGATGATAGATGAAAATTTAAATGAATTTTCGATTTTTTTGGTGGAAGAGATAATATGGATGCAAAAATTGAAATGAGATAAAGATACATAGATAAAGCTATTTACAAAATTATCTATTTTTTTTGAATTTTCGTCACTTTCTTCATTTGAATTAAAAATTTTATTTTTTTATTTTTTTATGATGGTTAATTAAAATAACAACTATATACATATACTATATACATATATGACATTATATACAAGGGTAAATAAGGAAATTAGCTTCTTTTCTTTTTTTATTTTAATTTTGTTTTATTTTTATTTTAAATAATAGGTAAGAATAATTTACAAATATATACAAATACAATATCTACAAAATACATGGAAAAATTGCACAAACCACCCCGGAAAACCAACTTTTTACTCGTAACTCCAAAAATTATGAAATCATAGCCATTTTAAAGATAATTTAATTTAGAATCCAATGGAAGTGAGATTGGTTTAATTTGATTTCATATGGAGCCTGAATTGATTTTTCAATTAGTTCTTAGTGGCTTTTTCCAAGTGTGGCTATTTTTGTTCTGTACATGATTTAATTGTGCAATTATTTTTATTAATTAGGGCACATTTTTATTTATAACTCTGGTTTTGAAAGTTATTTGATTTGAGGTCAATTAGTGCACAAATAAATTAGTGTTAGTTTTATACAGATATACATAAAATAAGTGAGAAATATTTACAACAACACACATACACACACACATTTTTTTTTCTGTTTAAGGACCCTTATCTCCCCCTACTTTATTCCTGGTCGATCAGGTCAAGTCTTGACCTTCTCTCGGGGTTCGGGTCAGCCTGTATATAGTCTTCCTTTCTTTTATTTTCTTTTCTTTATTTTTCCTTTCTTTCTTTCTTTATTTATTTTAGGTTAAAATTAGTAAGAAGTGTACAATATTTACATAGATGCAAGTTAGTAAGAATATGGAGTTAGTGTTATATGCAGGTGTTTTATAAGGGATTTTAAGCTAAAATAAATGAATAAAGATGAAAAATCACAGATTCATCATCCCCCTATGCTTTACCTTTGCTAGTCCCTTAGCAAACACTTATTTGAAAGGAAAAGTTAAGAAAAAGAAAGGGAAAATAAAGAAAGTAGGACAATATTGAGTATTAAACTTATCTTCATAAAATTGTAGTTTGGAGCTCTACCGGACCTTTGGATTATTGGTGTGTCGCAACTTCTATGAGACTTAGAATTTTAAAACCAACAACCTTCAAGTTCTACACATCATTGTCAAAGTTTTGGCTCATAAGTCATCTTAGATCAATCCTCTTCCAAAAGCATACCCTATGAACATTGAACAATCGACTCATGTGTATGAAAGGTTTTAGCTCTTCCCATCCAGAATGCCGAACTATCATGCAAATTTCCTCTCCAATAACTCGTCCTCGGGGAGTCAGGTATTTCCTTCTAAGGTCTGTCGCGCTGTGTTCACAATCGAATTGGGGGAGAAGTTAGAAGAATGAGAAAAGAACTATAGGGTGACCAGTGTAGTCACCTCTCCTTGTGAAGTTGGCCAGTGTAGCCGAGTCTCCACAAAGATCTGCAGGTTTTCTTGAAGCTTGGACCTTTTTGGTCAGATATTTATTTGGTAGTGGCTTCTTTGTATTTGGATTTTTGGTGGTTCTGCTTGGATCTTGTTGTGCCCCTACGAATATAGAATCTTTTTTTTCGTACATGTTTTGGGGTCTTAGAAAAAATTATGGCCAGTCGTCCATCCCTTTTCCGAAGCTTTATTTCAACCTGTACTCTGGTCTTTAGATTTCCACGCTACCAGAAAAGAAACTCACACAGTCTTCCAGCATCCTGTCTGAGTTGAGCTAAGTGCATAGTGCGGGAGTACAAATTAATTCCCTATTCCAGAGTTGTACCCAGAATGAAGAGACCAGGTTAGATACTAATAGTCAAACGATGCACATTGTCATGTGGAACTCAAAGAATTAAGTCAAAGACCTGAAGCTTCTAAAATCCTATTTCTCGGTGAAGTTCCTCTAAGAATTAGGTGGATTAAGGTCCAACCAAGCTCCATTCTTCAATTTTATTCCAGACATAATTTAAATATCAATACTATCATGAAAAATGCACATGCAAATGCAATATATGAACAATGCAGAGAGTTTTTTTTGAAGACGAATGATGCATATGTGAAAAGAACATTTTTAAAGCAATTTTCTAATTTTGAACTTTTTATGGATTTTTGGAGGAAAAAATGCAGATGTGAAAGAAAGGTTTTTTCTGCAATTTTTTTTTGGTTTTGTAGTTTTTTTAAGGGTTAGTAAAATATATACAAGTACATACAAGACTTTTTTGTTTTGTGTTTTTCTGTTGAGGTTTTTTTGTTTTGTTTGTTTTTATTTATTTTTGTTTTTTTGTTTTATTTTTTTTTGTTTTTTTGTTTTTTGTTTGTTTTTTTGTTTTTTGCATACGTGGATTTTACAAAATTATACATAACCTCGCAAATAAACATATTTAAAAGTACGAGTTATGTCTAAAGTATATATACAATATATACGACACCCCCTATACTTAACTCGAACTATGTCCTCATAGTGATCAGAGAGCGACAAAGGAAGACATAACTTGTGCTAAGTATAGAAAGGTGAAAAGACTCCTATGCTACAACGACTCAAAGAAAAGATAAAAAGAAGAGAAGTTGGCGATCCCCCCTATACTTAGGATCAAGTAATCCTAAGTATAGTAGAATGTACAAAGGGGAAAACCGATGAAGAGAATGTACAGACTCACAAAGACGCGATATGAACAACATCACCCCCCTTACTTAGGGTAGAGTATCCCTAAGTATAGGCAACAACAACAAGGGTGATAAACATGACAAATATGAACAACACAAATCCTTCACCCCCTATACTTAGGATAAAGCACATCCTAAGTATAGCATATATACACACACGGAAAAGGGGTGAATGATAAAACATGAGAATAAAGAGTGAAACGAAAGGATATACAAGAGGAGTGGATGTACAAAGGTTAAGAAGGTCGAAAGCGGACCTTCTTGCGGGACCGCTGAGATATGTATTTGACAAGGTGTAGGTCGATATTGGGATCATCATTAGACATGAACTGAGTAGGATCGACCAAGAATGTATCCTCAACGGTTTCAGATTGTGCAGGCCTAAACCGGTTATTGGAAGTAGTGTGGTCATGTACTGCCTGGGAAGTCTCACAAACCTCAAAGTAAAATGGCTTGTAATCATTATCAGAAAAAGTAGGATCAATTTCAACATGGCGAGCCTCTACCGGATCATCATATTAATCAAAAGGCCCAAATTCTTTTATCAAAGCAATCAAATCAAATTTGGCCTGATCGGTCTCATTTGAATCAGGGTGAATAGGAATGGACTCATCAATGAAAGTAGTCAATTCATGTTCGTCCTGTCTAGTCTCAAAGTCTGCCTTCCGCTCTAGGGTGTCTATCGTGTAAATTCCATGGATGTCAACAATGCATCTCCATGTACCAGAAGGGGGAACTCCAAGGTCTATACTTTCCGAGTCTTCCTCCTTGAAGAGGAATTCTTGGGTTTCATTATCATCCAACATATAATAAGAATCTCTGATATTATCATCGAGGTCAAATTCCTTGGGGTTGGCTAACACAGGCAGGCTATCATGGGATGCGGGTCTTAGGCGATAGTGGGTGTAGTGATTAACACATCGCTCCCTACAACAGAATGGAAGCGAATCTCTCCTGAACCATAATTAATAACGGCTCCCGAAGAGGCGAGAAAAGGCCGTCCCAGGATGATTGGAGGGTACTCCACAGGGGTGGAGTTCTCCATGTGCATTACAACAAAATCCAAAGTAAAATTCATGCCCTGAATGAGAATAACAACATTTTCTAGAATACCCTTCAGCCTCTTGATAGATCCATCAACAAATTGAACTATCATCCTGCTTTTCTTGAGAGGCCCAAGATGAAGAGACTGTACCATAGAGAAGGGTATTATATTAATTGACGAACCGCCATCAAGGAGAGTGTTATCACAAGAATATTCAGATATGGAGAAACTCACAAGAGGTGTGGTCGTGTTCCCTTTCTTAAAATACGGACGGTGAGAGATGGTGTAGGCAGTGGCCATGGTCAAGATGTGATGCTCAGATCTTCTCCTTCACTTTCTCTTCTTGTGTTGAGCAGTAGATAAATATGTCATGGCCTGTTGAAGTGGGGCTTTAATGATCTCATGAAGGGTGGCCACCACTTCGGGTTTAGTCAACATTTTTTTGAATTTTTGGATCTCATCTATACAAGGGAGGAGGTCGGAATCATCATATACATGAGGATTGCCAAGAGCAGTCTGTACAGTGGCGTCCTCGGGGTCAAAGTTGGGACATGGCTATGTGGGTAAATGATCGGGCATTTGAGTCCTCTCCTCACAAAATGAATCAACAACGTGTCTCCTGAATTGTTTTTGGATTTTTGAAATTTTTTCATGTTTTGTATTTTGGGTGATTTCAAGCTCTCATGATTATCCTTAAATGAATCAATATCCTCAAATAGTGGAGCAACGTTCTGGCTCTCATTTATAGTAAATAGATTGAAAATCCTCAAATTCATATGCTCCATCATTTGGTTCAATGTCTTAAGTGTGGAAACCATGAAAGGTGACTCCAAAATCCCAAGATCAGGTGGGATGAATGAGGGTGTGTGAGAATCAAAGTCCTCCGACTCCTAAAATAATGGGTTAGGCGGATATGGACAAACATCAGGAGGAAGATCCTTCTGAAAAAGGGAATGTGGATCGTCTGGAGAGTACGAGGTATCTGCGATGATCGGATTAAAATAACTCCTGTCGACCATCTTCGAAACAAAAGATGAGAGAGCACGAGGGTCAAGTCAAAAGATATGGAGAAAAAGGCGCAAATGCACAACAGGATCTAGTATGCACACAATCAATCAAACATAATACAAACCCCCAGTTCACCAACTCAACTCAATGTGAAGACCATGAAGGTTCGATCTCTTAATCTTGTCTGTTTTAGAGTTAGGTGATAATCACAAAGTTGTACAAACACTTAGGTTGAATTATGGGATTTGGGCACTAACCTTAGTGTGTACGCGAGCAACTTAAAATGAATACAATGACGGGGTTACTCTCCCCAAAACAATGATTTTTCCTTATGTTTATTTTAGGGTCGAGTTTTCTTTAGCAGTCCCAAATTTTAGGCAGTTGTCACTTGGTTAAAATATCTTCAAAGAATCGCCTACCGAGTGTCCAATTTCCTGTTTAACTTATGTGAGTCAAAACAAGGAAGGAGATCGGAAATGCCAATGCACGATTAAAAATGATGATGCATGCAGGGGTTAGAGATGCGTACCTTATCGCCAGCACTCTACATGCAAGTGATCCGCACAGAATTTAAATAGAAAAATAAACTAACCTATAGGATGCAAGTGAACCGTCCTAGATGATAACTTCTATTAACGAGCAAAATTTGACTAAGTCCAAATTACGCTCTACTCTATAGGCACAAAAATTCTTGTTTAGGGTGTTTGGACCTAATTAATTACCTAGCTCAAGCAAAATAATTAAAGCAATCAATAGGTGGCTCACGAAATCCGCGGATAACAAAGAAAAATAAAGGCGATGAAAACAAAACTGATGAGGTTCCCCAAGTGCACCGATACTTGGCAAAACAGACCCCGTAACAAATGAATGTCCGTTTACAGAGTTCAAATGCAAGAAAAAAATCTCTCTCTCTCTGTCTCTCTCCTTTTTTTCTTTTCTTCTCTCTCTCTCTCTTTTTCATCTCTTTCAATTCTTCTTCTCCTCTTCTCACGCTATCCTGCAGCTTGGTGAAGAATCAAGCCGCCTCTACGTCTCTTGGATACTTCGACTCTCCTAGGATCGCCTCCATCGCTCCGCGGGCCCTCGCAAGAAAAAGAAAAGAGAATGTGTAAGAAACACAATTATCAAATATGAGAGAAAAAATGGAATGAATGCAGTAGATATGAATAATGGAGTTAATGTGGAAAATTATAAACAGATATTTACAACCAAGAATAGCAGGTCAAAAGAGAAACCTAACTACCCTCGTCGTGCCTCCCCGGCAACGGGCCATTTGGTTGTGCACGAAAATTGAGGGTTGTAAAAATTGAAGGTGAATAAATTATATCGTTGCTGCTATTCCCCAAAATCTCGTGACAACAAAAAATATTTTTTTTTTTATTTTTGCTACTTATTAACCTGTATAGCGGACATGGTCGAACTCAGGGTGGCTACAATTCCCGAGTGTTATTCAATTAATCAAAAATTAATTAAGAGAAAACATGAATCTCAAAGAATAAATATCCTTAATTTTTATGAATTTTTTAATTTTTAATTTTCAAAGACTTTTAAATTTTTAGTGGTTTTGATTTTGAAATTTTTTTATTTCAAAAAATAACATGAATTAATATGCACACGCACAAGAATACACACACCAACTCTTTTTGTATTTTTTTAATTTGCCAAGAATGCTTAGGAAAATTCAGAAAAAAATATTTTTGGGTTTTAAAAGTTTTGAAATGTTTTTGTTTGTGGAATTTTCAGTTGTTTTTGTATTTTTCTAATAATCAAACAATGAGAAAATGCGATTAGCACAATTTTTGCAAGATTTTTGGACTAGTAAAACATTTATTTCAATAAAAAGCACAAGCAAATTATTGTTCTGCAGTTCAGGGACTAAAATGTAAATAGATTTTGTTAAATAATAATAAAAATAAAGCATAGGAGGGAAGGCTCAATTTTACCACATATCATGCGTAAATTATGTGCTTGAGGCTCTAACAGGGACTCGTTTGTAATTTTCGTGAAGCTCTGAGACACAACTGTACTTTTCTCAAGTTAAATTAATCTGGAAGGAATGCTTTCGGAATTTCTAAAACTTTCAAGGGCTGAACATGCAATTGCCCCCCTTTTTTTAATCAAACGTAACCCTCCTAGGGCTTTTTCGTTCCAAACTCAAGGGACACCAAGGGGGAGCAAGTGGCCGCCGCCCACTTCTCCTCTTCTTCTTCGACGGCGGCGGCGATGGAAAGGCGGCGGGATGGAGCGATGTGACTGCCTGGATGGAGGGCGGCGTCGGTGGAGGGACGCGCGCTGCCTCGCGGGGAGTCAGCGGCCTACGTCAGCAGAGGGGGCGCTGGGGCTCGGCAGGGGCACTAGAGCACCGGTACGTCTTCGCGGTAGGGTCCGCCGTGTGATTGGTGGAGGCGTGGAAGGAGGAGAGGTCGGGCTGCTTGCGACTGGAGGCTGGGTCGCGCTGGGCGTGCGACGGCGAAGGACCGACGACTGCGGGCTTCGGTGGTGCGCCGCTGCGACTGGAGAACATCGACGTTGACGGAGGGTTGGCCAGGAGGAAGGGGGAGCGTGTGCGGAGGGGGGGGGGGTGTGCCCGCGTGGCTGCAGGCGAGGGGGAGGGCGCGTCTAGGAGGACGAAGGGCACCACCCTCGTGTTGGCGAATATTTTTGTTGTTGTTTTTTTAATTTTTTTAATTTTTTTGTGATGTAAATAGAAAATGAATAAAATAAAAACTTTTTTTTTGTAAATCTGAAAATAGAAATTGAAAGGATAAAGAATTTTTTATTTTTCTTAATGGTCCTGTAAAACAAACATTACAGATAACGGAAATAAATGGTTTTTTATTTACAAAATGGAAAAAATGAACGGAAATTCGACGGAGATGAGGGATTCAAATCCGATCTCCGGCCACCGTGTGGCCGGAGTTGAGAGATCGTGGTCGATAGAAATAGAACGTGTGGAGATCGAGAAAGTGAGATGAAAATTTGAGTCGGTGGCGGATCAAAAATCGTGATGAATTTTTTTATGATCTAGAAGAACAAAATGATGATAAAAAAATGCGACAAAATAAACTACGATTAAACTAAGATGAAATAAGAAGAAAAATGTGGATCTCATCTTAGGAGCGGAAAATAGACCGTGATCGCCTCGACAAGGCCGACTAGTTGTCACCGGACGACTTGGAGACTAGGCAACTTTCTCGACGAAATTATTTTCTCGGAGATCAGGCTCCTCTCTCTAAAGATTGATCAAGTTGGAATGAGGGAGAAATATAAATAGAAAAGATGGAATGGAATTTGTTTTTTTAATTTTTTGGATAAGGGGATGAGGGATGAAAATTGAAATGAATATTTGAATTTTTTGGGTAGAAGAGATAAGATAGATGCAAAAATTGAAATGAGATAAAGATAAATAGATAAAACTATTTACAAAATTATCTATTTTTTTGAATTTTCGTCACTTTATTTATTTTAATTAGAAAATGCTATTTTTTTATTTTTTATAATGGTTAATTAAAATTAGCAACTATATACATATATTATATACATATATGACATTATATACAAGGGTAAATAAGGAAATTAGCTTCTTTTCTTTTTTTATTTTAATTTTTTTACTTTTATTTAAATAATTGGTAAGAATAATTAACAAATATACATAAATACAATATTTACAAAATACATGGGAAAATTGCGCAAACCACCCTGGAAAACCATCTTTTTACTCGTAACTCCAAAAATTATGAAATCATAGCCATATTAAAGATAATTTAATTTAGAATCCAATGGAAGTGAGATTGATTTAAAATGAGTTCATATGGAGACTGAATTGATTTTTCAATTAGTTCTTAGTGGCTTTTTCCAAGTGTGGCTATTTTTGTTCTGTACATGATTTAATTGTGCAATTATTTTTATTAATTAGGACACATTTTTATTTACAACTCTGGTTTTGAAAGTTATTTGATTTGAGGTCAATTAGTGCACAAATAAACTTGTGTTAGTTTTATATAGATATACACAAAATAAGTGAGAAATATTTACAACAACACCCACACACATTTTTTTTGATTTTCTGTTTAAGGACCCTTATCTCCCCCTACTTTATTCCTGGTCGATCATGTCAAGTCTTGACCTTCTCTCAGGGTTCGGGTCAGCCTATATATAGTCTTCCTTTCTTTTATTTTCTTTTATTTTTTTCCTTTATTTATTTATTTATTTATTTATTTTAGGTTAAAATTAGTAAGAAGTGTACAATATTTACACAGATGAGTTAGTAAGAATATGGAGTTAGTGTTATATACATGTGTTTTATAAGGGATTTTAAGCTAAAATAAATGAATTAAGATGACGATTCACAGATTCATCACTTCCCTATCTACGAAACTAAGAAGGCGGTCTTCGAGGATGAAATGATATACGACCAGTGATGCTAATGGTTTCTTGATTAATTTCTATCAGGACTTTTGGAGGAGGTCAAACATGATTTATAGAACCACTTTTACCGCTTTACTAATGATCCAATTCATCGTATCCCTATTTACCTTATTACGATGACCAATCTTTGAGGTATCTCTATGATCTCCAACGAGAACCATACACTGAGAGTCGAGAATTTTTAACTCATTGCTCTCATCAATGATGAGTTGAATATCATTTCTAAGGTAGTAATCAATAAGTGTAGCTAAGGTTTTTCAAAATACATACTGAATTTTTTTTGCATTCCTTAAAGGATGATCTTTCGTTGATTGTCTTGCAACAATGAGTGAGATTATTGCTGATTGGAGACTGCATAAATTTGATGGTGTTTTGATAAAAAATGATTTTTTACATGGTCGCCAACTCAGTGGATTGAAAGTTTCTCTTAAGAAGTTTTAGTTATTTTGAATTCAAATTGCAATTAGTAAAATGGATTAGAACTATTGGTTACAACGAGGCTTTAAGTTCACATCGACAACCACAATACTAAAGATTTTTCACCCTCAACAAGTTTGATACAAATATCTCCCTTAACCGCTCTAGATTTCAATATATTGATGCTTATTCTACATCGTTTTCTTTTTAATGTCGAAACTAATGGGAGGCATGAAGCCCATAAGTCATTTGATACGAAGGTTGAAAAATCTAGCCTGCTCTTTGCAGATAATATTCTTATATTCTTAATAATGACGAGAACAAAATTGAAAGTACTTATTCTATCTTGGAGATTTTTTTCTAGAATGTTTGGTTTGAAGATTAAATATACGGAATCTTCCTTTTGCATAACATGTAATAGAACGAACTCCCCTAATATGGTCTATAGATATGACCTGAAGAGATAAGAATGGTAAGTTCAATACTTGAGGTAGGGGCTCAATTCTCAATCTCACCAAAAACATTTTAATTTAGAATCACTGATAAAGTCTCAAAATGATTTGATGCTATAAGAGGAATCTATCTCTCCATCTCTTCAAGATTTATCATTCATAATGCGACATTAATATTGATTATTATTCACACTTGCTGCAACGTTCTTCCCTAAATATGTGATTAAGAAGTCCAGTTCCAATTGGAGCAAAGTTCCGTTGGAAAGGGAATCCGAATAATAATAAATCGTACTTAACATCTTGGAATTCCATCTTGTGCTCGAAGATTTATGGAGAGTGGGGTATGAGGGAAGTAAATAAACTATTTATGAACTTTGCATCATGGATAAATTAAGTAATTATAAAATTGTTTGCTTAAAACATTGTATGTTCATCGTATAAACAAGAAAAATCTGCATATTTTTTTGTACTTTACGACACAATTAATTTAGGAATATAATTTTCCTAACATGATTTCTAATATTCTACCGAATATTGAGATAAGTTAAAGCAAGAGAACTCTCGAATCAAGTCCACTCTGCGCTTGTCTCTCTCATGAGCACAATGATGAGTCATGTCGCTTCCCATGAACTTCGATGTTTTCTTCTTCTTGAAGTTTTCCACTCAAGGATGAGACCAACAATACCTTGAGCTTCTGATTTCGTCTCACAAAATCAAGTCCTCTTACACGTACGTAAAACACGACGAAGAAGACCATCTTCTCTCTTACAGGACCATGCCTATGAAGAGAAGATGGAGGCTTGAAAGTGGACATATAGGGATGTATAGAGAGGGGAGGACGTGTATTAGAGAGTCTTATACTTTCAAAACTTCTCTCACAATGATCTAGGTAACTTGGAATTATTAAGAGGAACAAGCATGTTATGAATGAGAGGCATTCCCTTCTCATGGTAGACATCCTCATGGTAGACATCCTCCATGGTGTCCCTTGGATCATGGATTAATTGATAAAATTTATTCCTTGCTCATCAAGAAATTTTATCTCCTTTTAATTACCAATTACAATTAATTAATAAAATAAGCAACAACTTGACTTAGAGTACAATCAACAAACTCTGAAATTATGGTGCCATGTGTCACCATACATGCCCCCTTTTGTTTCCATTAGGAAGTTGTTTCTTATTTATTAATTTGATAATCCAATTAGACAAAATGATAATTTTACGAGAATGATCCTCATATTTTATGAACCTTATTCATAAATCCAATCTAATTTTCATTTATTTTAATGTGTTTTATATTCACATGTGTGCCTTGAAATAATTATTTGAATCCACATAATATATTAATTATATGAATCATTTTCATATAAATATTAATTATTATGAACCATTATTCATATTAATTAAGGGATTGTAGTTGTGAATCATATTTACAAAAATACCCTCAAGAATATAACAACAATTATTGGCTCAATATTAACATCAAATAGTATAAGTCCTAATCCAATTAGGACTCAAGATATACAAATGTAGATACTTGGAGATAATATCGGGGAGATCATACTACCTATGAATAGTGATTTGAGATATGGATATTAATCCAATTTCAGTGTTTCGCTTGAAATTGATACACTCTTGTAAATTGAGCTTGAGTGGAACACTTAACACTATAAATGAGCTCAATAAAATGCAAGGCAATCTATGTGATCTCGAGAACGTATCGGTGAGATGAACCCATCTACCCTGACCATTTGTAATCAAAGTCCAAACTATTTGGATCTTAGAAATGGGCTTAAGGAGCTTGTATATTTCCATTTCTATAATCATTTTTGTTTCCAACATTTGGACATTGAAATTGGAATTGCTAATTAGATTCAGATGAATTATGATTTAATTCAATTAAATATCAAATAATCTCGATAAATGTAGTCCCTAAAATATATCACGTTTCATTACTTCATCAGAGTGGAAATATCATGGTGGATGATCTATTATGATAGATTTAGCCATGAGTATCCTTAATACTCATTCATCCTTCACACTGGAAGTCTTTGATAATTCCAAAGTTCATACCCTTTTTAATTGTCTTCTTCAGATTAAATCAATAGATTTCTCATTTGATGATTGGGTGACATTATTAGTTATAGTGTCATATTTTATAAATAAGATGACCATATATGGAATTCATTATGACCATAAATTATCTCATAAGTGATTTATGTCTCTCGGTTCATCAACTATGAACATGTTTGATTCCTTTGAGAGATCATACTTCTCATATGTCTTCATATGCACACCTACATACTGATATATGGACCTTGGTGAGGTCATCAACATATTAATCTCTCAAATGTGCATATTCAAATATATAGATCCATATCTATATCAAATCAACGGATATGTGCCTAATCGTGGAAGTTACAATTCAGGTCTTAGTTTATCTCGACCTCATCAAGTCAACTCTTTGATATGATTATTCCAACACTTCTAAATCTTCATTCATATGTAGGGGACCTTCATTAAGAAGTTGATTGGAAATCAATCTTTAGAGAAAGATTGCCATCTCATTCTCATACTTGATATCTTTATTGAATATCACATGTTTGAGTCAGACATGTCATCCCATATATATGGTATTCAATATAGCCATGGTACATAATCCTAATTGTACAAAGGGACCTTAATAGTAAAGTGAATTCACATTCATTCATTTCATTTTAGATGAAAATGATAAACCAACAACTTTATTGCATTAATGGGTCGTCAAGGTCTTACAAATCTAACAGGGAATTCTAGGCATTAGAGAGTTTAACATTACCTCCCTTGCAAAAATCTTTGAAAATTTTTCTCAAGCGATAAACAGGAGGGACCGCTTTGGTCATACATCATTCGTTCAAGCAATATAAAAGCACATTCACCCTTCATGAAATCATGTATGAAATCCTAGAATATCTTCCCTTTAAGACTCCATTGTAATATTTGTAATGGAAATTACTCACACTTTTGGCATTCAAAGCTGGGCCATAACTCCGGATTGGTGGTTGCTCACCCCCTACCAATAGGCTAGACTATAAAAAAATATATCTATTATGGATGATCTAGAGATGCGTGGTACCTCTTTAAATTTGAGGAAGCCCCTAAGAAATAAGTTCCAAATGATGTCTCCTATTGATGGTAACAATTTCCTTGACACCCTCTCCGCTATAAAAATATCGAACCATTCGTTCACATTATCTTTCTGGTAGGTAGGGATTTACGATTAGGCATTACTACACCTTCATTTAAGGAATGAAGGGGTGATTTGTCATATATTCATCTCTCCTAGTATAAGTTTTTCTCATTACTATTATTCCATAATAAAATCATGACCCAAGAAAATTATGAAAAAAGTGTTACAAGCTTAGCTTCGAGTTGTTATTTTTGCCACATAGAGGAAGAAATGATTCATCACTTTCTTTTTAAATGCAATTTTTTCCATAACATACTTATATCTTGTTGTCATTGAATGGGTTGGTAGAGTTTTTAGTATGCTAGGAGGAGATGATGATACATTAATAGCTTCTTGTGTTTTTGGATCTCCAAATTTGCTTACTATTATTGGCAAGCATGGAAAGAAAAATTCCTCACTTGCTGGTGTAATAAATCTTTTCTTTTGAATGATGTTTTACAATTATTTCACAACTATGCTTTTTATCAACATCACCTACCTGGTGACTTCATGTTGTATGTATTTAATACAAGCTTGGATATATGAAAACATAATCTCCATACTCCCCTTCATTGAAGGATTGGGCATCTAATTTTATTTATTATGGGTTATATAGATTTCCCTTTTTCAATTCAATTCTCTTTATAACTCCTTGTTATTCTTTTGTTTTCTCAACCTAGCTTTGTTGGGATGCTGGGGTCCTAACCATTAGCCATGTGATCCAGGGGTGAACCATTTCTACAATAAATGTTATTGTAATATTTGATATATTAATAAAGGTTATTAATTTATTTAACTCCTTGTCTGAGATTAAATGAATGAATACAATTATAAGGTCTATTAGTACAATTAAGTTTATGTACCATGACCATCCTAATAATAATACAACTATTGATTCAATGGTTGAATCATAGAAGTTGGTGCTTGGATGATATATAAGGAGTTAGATTGAACAATCATCAAGAACCATCAAATGATTGTTAAGAATGGATCTCCAGCCTAAGAAGGAGATGGAAATTCCTCTCCAAAGGCTGTCATTTGACCGACCTCTTGATGCAGGTCCGATTCATAGGAATAGAGATTCAAAGGCCTCAAATAAGTTAGGTCAAATAATTGACTTAATGAGATCATGATAACGAAGACATATATCATATACTATCACGATATAGGCATGCATCCTCTAACCTGAGATAGATGTATTACTATATGTCTAAGTATGTAAATTAGGCAGACCATTAGGTTGATGACCTAATCAAGGTCTACACACCGACGAGCTGGGCAACATAAAGGGAATATGAGTAGTACATTCTCTAAAAGGGATCATACATGTTTACTACTGAATCGGAAGACATGAGCTCACTCATGAGATATTAGGACTGATCAAATTCCATGCATGGTCATCTTGATTTGGAAGCATGGCAAGAATTTCTAGATATGATATATGATTTTGGAAAGAATATGATCGATACCAACTCCCAATGACCTATTGAGAAACTTAATGATAACACCCTAAAGAAGATAATTTAAATATGATTTAAAACTTCAAGTTAATTCTAGGTCTTCTAGTAAGCAGGATGTACATCTATTAGGAATACTCAAGGGTGATGTGATCATAAACGATTGTATAACCATAACACTTCCATTCCAAGTTAGTGATGAAACATGTTTGGATTTTAGTGACTCCTCTCAGTAGATTAATAATCCAATCTTAGTCCAAATGTCTGACATTGATCTGAATGTGATTCAGATGCTATGATAAGATAAGATTTATAATTTGATTTAATCAAAAGTCTTTGATAGGTCCCTTAATCTGGATACGAGACATGATCTCAATATCCAAGTAATTATACATGGAATGTACAAATGCCATGTCCTTATCGCCAAGTATCTGCGTAGAAAGCACAATATTCTTGAAGGAGTTCATCAATAATTCCATTATTGATAATGTATTTGAGCATTGTAAAATTGATGACTAAATGTGATTTAATTATCATAAATAATATGAGTATTGTTAATATTATTTGGACACATAAGAATAGTCATATATTATAATTAAATATGATTTAGTTATCTAGGATATGATTATGGTGGATATCACTATCCATAATAATCATAAATATTTAAATGTGATTTATATTTATGTTGGAGGGATTTAATTGTGAATAGTATTTATGAATTAAATGTTGATGTGAATTTGATTCACATTGAACTTTTAATAGTAAATGCAATTTACTTTTTATATTGTATGTATGAATATGATTCATAATTGTCAGTGTCATAATTGAAATTATCACAAAATAATTTGGAATCATTTGGTGAATAAATTTACAACAAAAATTGTTTCACATGTGGAATCTATGAAGATATATGAGATCTCAACATAATTGGAATGAAATAGCCTCGTTATCATACAAGGAGTGGATGACCATCTTGAGTCTTAAAACTTGGTGGCCATCCACGCTATGTGTGGAAGGAGACTTTCTCTCCTTCCAAGGGATTCCGTATTTGTTGATTTAATTTAAATTGAATTATATTATTTTCAATATATTTAAATTATTTTTAAACTAACTATTTGTTGTTGCAAATTTGTGCAATTACATCAAGGCCATTGATTGACAACACAAAATAATCTCCACCATGGACTGTGTGTGCACATGTATTAAGTTCCATGGACATTAATTTTAGTATTAAAGGAAGGGTATCCCTAGCCTTTTATACTACAACAATTTCAAGAGAAAATCCTATGTCTCTCTCTATTGTCATATACTTGTAAGGTATCTCTCTCCCCCAATATTGTGGTCATCGACCATATTGACCCAGAGAGTCTCACGTTCATCGCCTCATCGTCGTGCTACCAAACCGACTGCTCATGGATATTCGCCATCTTTGGTGCATCTTTCTTGTGAGGAAAGCTACTGAGTTCGTGGGATGAAATCATAAGACTCCACACTTGTATATTTAACTTGGATTTTATGAAGCATGTGTCTCATCCACGTGCTCGAAAGTGCATTATTCAACGGATCGGACTTGCGACAGGAGGTCTCTTCGCTTAGAGACACGCAATCGCAATCACACTTCAAGAGGTAATCCTCTGACTCGTTTGTGATATTCTAGAAATTATCTGAGAAGTATTCTCATATCATGCGATTTCATCTATTTAAAAATTTTAAATTCCATTATTTGTTGCAACTATTACGACTAGTTGCCTTAGATCGCATTTGATGCGATCTTCATGCTTTCATGATGCGCTAAGTCCTAAAACATAGCCTTCAAGTGGTATCAGAACATTATTTAAAGGTATTGGATCTGATCCAAATCTTATGGGAACAAGGTTTTGTATATTGGATGTACAAGGACTCATGATTTATGCACAAGATGTATGTTTTGAATTATTTTTCACTAAAATGAAAACTACTGCTTATGCATTGCTTGGATGATTTTTTTGGATAATAAAATTTATTTATAATGTTTAAATAAGTTTCCAATCAGTAGCCAATTATTTGCACTAAATGTGCATAAATTAAATTTCGAAAAGTTCCTGCAGTGACATTATTTTTGCATGTATTCATGGATATATAATAGATTCATTTTTTGTTACTATTTTCCAATAATTAAATAAGAAATAAACATCTAAATTAATTAGAGAAGTAAACAAGCAAACTAGTTGGATTTTTTATGCGATCCAACTATGTTTGCCATAGATATTCCATATTTAGTGGAGATGGGGTCAAATGATGATTGGATCATAAAGATTACTTTCTTAATGTGTTCATCATTCAATGCAAATCAAGGAAATTATAAGCTTGACATGAATAAATTGATTTTTGATATTTATGGAAATCTTTGACTAAACATCAATCACCATTGAATTATTACTTCAAGACAAATCCAAGCTTAACCTACAATAGTTGTAGGTCAACTTTATATGCAAAACATGTTTGCTTGATATGATTATAAATTTTGGAGTTTTAGAATGTTTCAAGATGCCTACAATTTTTGAGTTATTACTGAAGAGTCAGACTTAGTGAGGGTCTAAAATATCGTCACAAATAGCGAAGATAGAATGTCACTAAGGCGATCGCTCACTAGATACGAACTATTCAATACTCAACCCATACCAACAATGAACTAAACAATCAAAATATTAGTTTTTATTATAACCGTATATATATAGATATATATATATATATATGTATAGTGTAAGTATGTATAGGGTGTTGAACCTAGGGAGAATGAGGGACAGACAACAAACATTCGCTAAAAAGACAATAAGTGTTTTTGAGGTTTTGAGGAGTTTTGAAGTTTTTTATGGGTTTTAAATTATTTAATTTTTTGGATTTTTATTTTTATATATTTTTATATATTTTAGTTTTATAATTTTGTATTTTATGAATTTTAATTTTCTTTTTTTGTAGTACTTTTTTATTTTGAAAGGTCATAAAAATATTTTGGGGATTTTTAATAAGTATAGTAATTATAAATAATAATATAAGTAAATATAGCTATATATATAATATGGATGTTTTGTGTATAGATATAGATATAAATATTCAAAACTCAAGAAAAAAAATATTTTTATTTTTTAAGTTTTTATCTAGTTTTCTTATAATTTTTACTTTTTTTGGATTTTTAATTAAATTAAAGAGTTAACAAGTGTCTAATATTACTTTGCTGAATTATATTGGAATTTAAAAATAGCTAACTAGCTCAAAAATTTCCAAGATTGAATAAGCAACAGATATATTAAATAAATTTTAGAAAAAAACTAATTTTAGATTTTTATAACATTTTTTAATAAATTTTATTTGGATTTTGGAGATTTTAAAATTTTAGTATTTTTCTTTTCCATTTTAAGAATTTTAGTCTATATATTCAAAATATGGTAATAAATAAATATAATTATTTTGGAAAATTTCAAAACATTTTTATATTTTTTTGTTTTTATAAGCTAATTAGGAAAAATAGACCTTTTTTTAAATTGAAATATAAGATAAAATACCTTAATAAAAAATATGTGGTAAAAGAAGATCTAAGGTATTTATCCTAATTTTCCATAAAATTTTAGATGTCAGTAATTATTTTAATAAAAATAAAATCTATAAAAGGAAATACATCATAATAGGGGCATTTCTGTAATATATAAAGTTTAGGTACTATTAACGAACATCCTAGAGAAATTCAGGGTTAAAATGTAAATTTCCATAATATTTTCAATTATAAATACATGAAGCTGTATTTATGCAATTAATACAAAGTTTGGGGGGTCAGATGTAAATATCACATAAAATATTACAATAATATTTCAAAAGTATGGACTAAAACGAAATAAACAAATGCTGAGGGTTTAGATGTAGAATACCCTCTCCCCTTACATGCACATACGCATGAGGTGATGTGGATTGGACCTAAACGTAAATACGAGAAGTACATGGGGCTAAATACAAAATATCCAGAAACATTTACACTATGTATCAAAGTTCAAATATTAAAAATAAATTACAAAAAGGTGGGGGGTTAAATAAGCAAAATATCGGTGCGAGGCGATTCGACGATTGGGGTGGTTCACTTATCCACGTGTTGGTCACTCAACGCTCGATGACACTTCACCAATTAGCGGTCAAAATCAGATCTTTGACTTCATTGAATAGGAGAAGTGGGTTATGATTGGATGGCCACGATGAAGACTGGAGCGAGGATGGAATAGGGTGGTGGATGCTCCTCTTAAAGAATATGGAAGAATAGCCCCATGGCTGAGCTTCGATCATCGATTTCCTTCAACTCCGTGCGTCTCTGACGAACTTCAGATGCTCGAATCGTTCGTCTCGTAGATCCTCATATACATGAGGTCTCAAAAGACTTCGGGGACCATCAAAGGAGTCCCAAGAGGTTGGAGAAGGTCAAGTGACGTGTGACCCTTCACCAACTCCAAAATCACATCATGTTGGATTTTTAGCTCCAGAAACCTACATAGAAAGAAAGCTGGGTTGAGGGTAAACTACCTCGACCTGTTAGCGGGTGGAATGGATACGAAATGGGGCGAGTGTATGATGCTCCGACGAGCGACAGAAGTGGAGCATCATTGTATTGATCTAAGGAAGACTAAGGTATTGGAGGCACGTGGGGTGTAAAAAAGTGACGAGGGAAGAAAATGCAGGTGATACGTGAGAACCCAATTAGTACTAAAAAAAGAAGGAGCAAGTTCGAGATGAGAGTATGTCTCGAACAATAGATTTAATGGTGAAAGGAAAGTAGTGAAAGAAGAAAGATCAGAACAAGAGCCATCTCGACCTTTGAATTGGACGAAGGTCGAGGTGTCTTGAGAGAAGTCTGCAAAGACAGAACTAGGTTCTCAGACATCATCCTGTATTATTAAAGATGTCAGCATCCCAGAATTGATGTTGGTGTTCGCGAGACTTGAACAAAGTTACCATGGATGTGACATCTTAGGAGACAAGAGAAGTGTTGAATGAGTAAATGAAGGTGATGAAGAATTCAAGAGGGATTGAGAAGAGAAGGCTTAAAATGAGCAAGGTAGAAAGAGAAGTAAGAAAAGAGATGTGAGAAATAAAGGTGAAAAGGTGCGATACTTTTTATCTTGGCCTGCTTTAAACTAATCAATCAAACCACATAGTAAGAGTAGCTTCACCAACTCAACATAATGAGTCCTAAGATTTCGATGATTATCTTGTCAATTTTATTTGTTCTCAAGCAATATTTTCAAATTTAGTCCTTATGTTTAATCCTATATGATAGTGAGTACTCACCCAACAATTGTCGTGTACTTTCCACCTCTTTTGTTATTTGTAGCATGTTTTTTAGGAACTTGTTATCATATCTGGGCCCACTACTCAACCAAAGAAGTGGGGGAAAATGAAGCCAATAGGCAAAACCAATACATCCCTCTTGTGGGGTACTCAGTCATGGTATGATGAGACATGGACCCATCGTCACAGTTCCCCTATGCTCAATACTTCAGACTAAGTTCGCAAGAGAACCTATCCCTACTCACCCATGCACCAATAGAATCGCTAATACTTCATTGGAACAGGTGATACACAAGGCAAAATCCATGATTTGCTTTTGGTTCTAGTCCTTATGGGTTGTGTCTCACTCGATCTAGATGGTACCTAAGAAAAACGAGGGCTTTGTGCTCCCAATATGATGAAGTTTGATTAGTTGGTTTTAATTAGATCAAGGTTATGCTTGTAGTCCCTTTTTTAATTTTTCTTGTTTATATTTTTGAGTATTTTTCATGCAAGAGGCCTAACTATTCTATCAATTCTTTTTTTGGCATATGTGAACAAAATCAGAAAGACGGAATAATGCAAGTCATAAACTATGGTACGATGCTTAGTCAAAAGACTTACAGTGCTTCCCCAGCTCTCTCCATGTGGGATGCTTGACATAAATTTTAAATCTATAATATATACAATGCACCGAGGAAATTTCCCTAAGACATGAGCTTGTATTATCATGAAGAACTTGTTCAATTGGGAAGATCCAAGCGTGAAACTACAAGCATATGAATGATATTAGGGCTTTGGGACCTAATTAATTGAACATCCACTCCTAAAATCTAAGGTCTCACTCCACAAAACGTAAAATAAAAAGAAGGCTAAAAACACAAATCAGGGAAAACAAATAAAAAGAAGAGGAGAATAGAGAGGATTAAAGATAAAAGATGATAAAATCACAAAAAATTGGTCAAGTTGCCTAGATGATTAATCACCTAAAGAAATGGACTTGTGAGAGTCCAAGTGTTTAAGTTTCCAAGTCTTGTATTATTACAAAATTAAATTAATAAATCACTCTCACAAAATTAAAGCAAATCTACATTAAGGAGAATCTTCTCAGCTTCTTGTGTCCTATGCTACTCTCTCCTATCAGTGGGCAAAGAATCTTTAGTCTCCATGGCTCTTGGTTGCGTCGAATCTCCAAAGAAATCCTCTCTCAATTAGTGGGCCCTCGCAGCAAATTCAAAAAGGAAGATGTTCAGAATAATATTAGATAAAAATAGAATAAAGAGACAAATAAACAATAAAGTGAATAATGGAAAAACAATCAAAATAGGCTACTCTATACTCTACAAATCGATGCTCCCCAGCAACAACACCATTTGATGGGATGCGTTTATCTAGGTACCTAACATCTGATCTTTGAGGGCCTGCAATATCCACTAAGTCGAATCCGACAATCGTTGTATTAGCCACTCTCATGGCACTCAAAACCTTATTAAATCTTCTCAATCAATAATTAACCCATAATGGTAATTAAGCACTATAAATAAATGAGCTAAAATTTATTATAACCTATAGAAATGTGTATAGTAGACACGTAGTTGGGGTCGAACCACAAAGAGCAATGATGAGTAGAATTCGTAAGGATTTTATTTTTATTTTAAATTTTTAAATGTTTTTGTGTGTTATATATATATATTATGTTTTTAATTTAATTTTTTTTATTCTAATTTTAAAAAATAAAAACATACTAATATATAATATATACCATATAAATAAATAATAAAAAAGAGAGGTTTAGGATTTTAAAATATAATTAATAAACTGAAATTACATAAATAAATGTTGTAGATTTTATAAAATTTCTCTGTTTTTAGTCATTTTTTATAAATTTTAAGAATTTTTATGCAATTTTAAATGAGAAAATACAAAAATTAAAGAGAACAAAAATTCAAGAACATGATTTGGGGTTAATAAAAATCTATAAAAGTAGATCGAGCCAAAAATCATTTTCCTAAATTATTGATAATATAAATAAAATTCAAAAACTTAAAACATATTTTTTGATTCTTCTGTCATTTTATAAGGTTTTAATGTTTTGTGTTTTTTAGGTGTTTTAATTAATATTTGCAAAAATACTTGGTCAGAAAATTAAATATTGCTAAATAGACTGACATGAATTTTTTTGGTATTTTCAAGATATTTTTAATTTTATGGATTTTTAAATGCCAAACAATAGGATATGCAATGTTTTTGAGTTTTTTATAAGTAGGAAAATAACTTTGATTGCCTTGCATACACTATGTCATAACAAATGGCTCCAAGCACTGAAGATAATTTTCATGAAATTTTTAGATGCAAATAGTATTTTAATAATTAAAATATTTGTACAAATTAAATTGGTAATTTTTATGGAGTTCCATAGTATTTAATAATACCTTAACAAAATCCGAGGGTATCCATGCAATGTTCACAAATTAAAATACAATATGCATCTCGAGAAATATTACTGCTAGGGATAAGTATGCAATTTTTCCAAAAATATTTATATTGATATTTACTGTTTATGTACCTAATAGAAATAAGCACAACCCTTAGGGGGCCCACCAAAATCCCCGCTACCTCACGTGCACTGGTACATGAGGTGACGTGGCATTGGACTATAGTCTAGGGTTCCAAATGAAAATATTACAAAAATATTACAAGTACAAATAAAAGTTCAAAAATTAAATGATGAATACAAAAAGGAGGGTGTTTAAGATGCAAAATTTCCCGAAAGGCACGTTGGCTGACGACTGAGATCGATTCACTTATCCACGTGGCACAAGCTGGACGATAGATATCGCTTTGAGGATAGAGGGCAGAGATTAAATATCGTGTTCTGATCTGACGTCTCCTAGGCGATTAAATTAGACAGTGCATGTTCTACATGGGCTTTGTTCTTCATCCAACGGTTAGGAGGTGACCCGAAAAACTAGGAAGAAGCTCCGTTGGGACGAGCTTCGATCTCTGATATGTCATGGTTCCTTGGGTCTCTCTGGCTGTTGGTTTGCTCAAAGTGATCTTACTTCATCTCCGTTTCATGTTTGGTCTCAATCACGCTATGAGAAGGGGCCTCTTCGGTTCTTTCTTACATAGAAACACTCCAGGGTTGAGGGTGATGCTCCTCAACCTATTAGATACTCTAAAAGAGGGGGAAGGTGCGTCAATGAAAGGCAAAGACTGAGCATTGATCTCCCTAATTTGTGTAAGATCAAGGGTGGATGGTGGATGTAGATGACATGGGATGATGGGGCGAAGGTATGAGGGTGATCCGAGCATTGAGAAATGGTCTGGAACATGTGGATAGAGTCTAAAGCCTAGATCTACAACTAACTTTGATTCTAGATTTTTAAGCCAAGATAGAAAGAATGAAAAGAAATAAAATGCAAATCTAAACTAATGATATTCCTAGGAATTGAAAAAATAAGAAAAAGTCAGCCCACCTGTTTAATGTGTTCGGGGGAAGAGAACCGTTGAAGGTACTCCGCTGATGGTCTGAATTATATCCTCCATCCTTCTCCATGCCACATATTTATTAGGGAGCTCTTCCTAACACTAGGGCTCATAGTCTAGTTCAAATTCTGGGCAACTGTGGGTGGAATTGATTAAAAAATAAAAAATGAGAGAACGATAGGTTTTATACAAGCTTCTCGAGAGGGGATCTTCGATTAGAGTTTTCACGTATATCAAAGGTTGATTTGGGTTGATCTTTGATTCATATGAAGACTGATAATTCTGTGAAGGATTTTCATGAAGGAATCGAGTAGAGACTAGGCTTGATTCAAGCCCCAAAATTGGCAAAAAGAGGTAGGAACACAACATGACCCAAGTA
>JAZKJV010007634.1:0-44940 GCA_037367405.1 Ottelia alismoides
TCCTCCGCATATCCGCTTACTCGCTTTAGACCGCATGACCGAACGAATACCGCATTACCGCATTTCTGAACCTTGACGTTAGCAAATTGAGCCTCGCATGTTCTTCAATTTTCTTCCCTAATCCTAGGGAAGGGCGGTGGCGTTCTCTGATCTGGCAACTTGCTCCGGCAATGGACGATCAGAGGTGGGGACAGAGAGGGTACGCCTCACCCTCTCGAGCTCTCCCACTACGAGAGAGACGTCGAGGACGAAGGAGCGACGACGTGGAAGGGCGACGAAGGTGTCTGCTAGGGTTTATGCTTCAGGGAAGGAACTGTAGCAGATATTCAATTGGAGAAGATCGGCGATTCTACGACTCCGGAGGATTGTAAAGTTGCTCCAGAAGACGTTTGAAGACCTGCAATTAGTGATTCCTTTGCTCGATCCTTGTGGAAATCGACCAATTGATTGAAGAAAAAACAAGTGGATGCCTTTAAATGAAAATCGGAGAGGGATTTGAGTTGAAAACTGAGTTTGGGATTGTTATGTGAATCAAGCAAGATGATTAAGCTACCTAATCATGTAATTACAAGACCTAGTTGGGTCACACAAATCGATGAATCAAAGAGGAAATGGGGGATGAAGGAATAACCTGAGAAATGAAGGATGTGTGATCTTTCTGGGCCGTTGCTCGTAGGTCCCGATATACCCAGAGGTGGACACGGCTGCGATAGCCGTGATTCAAGGCTTGGAGCCTTGGAACCGCTCTACCCGAGTACGGTCTTCCATGCGAGTCTCCTTCCAGATGTTGTCACCACCTTGGACGACCAAAGGATGGTGGAGAAGCTAGGTGCTCCGTCCGTTAAAACTGGTAGTGGAGAGTCAGTTGGCTCGAACCAACTTTGGTGATTAAATAAGTGAAACAGAGGTGGTTTGGATCCTATCCTAGGGTAGGCGAGTGATTAGGATGGGATGGATGGCTTGGATGGTAATTTGGGTGAAGGTGTAAGCGGGAACAAATGGGAGAAAAGAAACTGATGGCAACAAGATGTCAACAACCTCTTCTTGAAGAAGAAGGCTCCAGGCGCTAACACGTGTCAGCACCTAGTAGACTGGAAAGAATAAATAGCTTATAAATTGGCTAATAAATAATATGTAACCTTATTTAAATTAAGAATAAAAGAAAGAAATGTATATAATTAAATTAACTAATTTATTATGTAATTTATTTTTATAAATAAGAAATATTTAGTGAAATATAAATACAATATTATAAATAGGTATATAATATACTTAATTACATAGGATTTTGATTTCTAATTTAGTAATTTAATAAATAACACATCATTTTTTATATTTTATTAATTATTAGGATAATAAAATAAGGTATGTATGAATTTTAATAATTTAATGTAGATATTATAAATAAATACATGTATAAATTACACAGTTCCAATTCATCTATAAATTAGATTTTTGATTTATTTAAAATATAAATAGTATCAAAAAATTATGAAATAATTTATACATCATTTACAATATCAAGAAATAATTAAAAATTATAAAATCAATGAAAATATAAAAAATATGTTCTAAATAAGATAAATAGCCCATAAACCCAATTGTCATGAGGTCCCAAAACTGACTTTTTACAAGCAAACTTCGATTTTAGTGAAATCACTTTTATTAATTAGAGAATATTATTTTATGAACCTTAAAGGTGAGTAGAGCGAAATTGGAGTTTGTATGAAGAAGTTATGATGTTCGGATGTTGAGAATCTGACAATTTAAAAGCTGGATTTCTTGGCATATATACAAGTTGGAATTTTTTTAGTGTTTTTATATTCTTCTATATATTTTAGAAATGAATAGGAGAAGAGTTTGGTGAAAATATATCGATGAATTAATTAAAAATCATTGAAATTTTGATAAATCTTGGATAAATAATGAATAATGTGTAGAATGCCTAGTTGATTCTTTTTGATGTTTTCTTTCCTTATCTTCCCCGCTTATTTGTTTGTCGACTAATCCACGCTGACTTGGTCTCGGAGGTTAGGTTATATAAATATATCTTTTAGCTATATTTATATTTTATTTGGTCATACTGTACATATATTTTATTTTCTTTTACATGATTTTATTGCATAAAATGACATTTTTATTCATGAGTTTGCTTTTGATAAAAGATGAGATTTAATACATATTTACATGTATTTGTTAAGGATTTTAAGACAAAATGCAGAAAGATTGTTAATGAATCATGGATTCATCACTCACCTTGGAGGCAACCTAGCAAAACTAAACTAGTGACGAGTTCAGGTTCCTGTTGGGTGGTGCTGCAGATGTGAATGGAGCGGCGATCGAAGATGGGTCCTATGTGCACTCGTTGCCTCGCTCTCCTCCTTGTCCTCAACTGAAGGTGACGACCTCAAAACCCCACTTTATAGCTATACTCCAGACTTAAGCAAGAGAGAACCATGTGTATTAGTACTCAACGGGACGAGATATGAAACCCTTGGACTGAGCGATATCCAACACCTCTGTCTTCATGCAAGCATAATTTGCCAGAGATCAAGACATGCCCACCATGCTCTTGCAAACCAGAGAAAAAGAGGGAGAGAAAGAAACGAAGAGAATAGGGGGGGAAACATTTGTTTTTCACCTTATCCCCCTTTCTCATGATCAACCTGTGAGAAACTCTCACCATCGTTCCTCCATCATGGCAGTGCTCAATTGAAGTCGCATTGCATATTCACACCACAATTAGGCCTTTAAAGTCCCTCCCTAGAGTACACCTTTCAGCATCTCTTCCTCATGTTGAACGATCACGATACTGCTCCTCGCCCCGCCACACACTGGAGATGGAGGTTGACACCTTATTTGAGCAGAACATTTCATCATCGGCATCAAGTCATGGTCCACCATAATTGAACGACAACAATAGCTCATGAAAGAGAAAATCAGAGATCGCAACCCCTCATGGGTGCTCGCCTCCTCCTCATGGAGGCCCTGGCAACATCTACAACATATCCTTCCCTTCCTACCCCCTCACATTCTCCTACCTCAATGCCTTCACCATGCTTCCCCCTCTCCTCGTCGAGTGACCCGTTGCCCTTCTTGGCTTTAGCACAGGCTCCACCTGTTGTCCTTTCCTTGACTACTTCCCCAACCTCTACCTCCATGACTTCGAGATCAACTCCTCTATTTTCACCATCACACACGAGCACATCATCCTCTGTGAGC
The DNA here is from genome assembly GCA_037367405.1 of Ottelia alismoides. Taxonomy (NCBI): domain Eukaryota; kingdom Viridiplantae; phylum Streptophyta; class Magnoliopsida; order Alismatales; family Hydrocharitaceae; genus Ottelia; species Ottelia alismoides. Next base: position 3,223 of record JAZKJV010007634.1, read on the forward strand.
TCGAGAATCGCCAGAAGTTTAACCTCGTCGTTCGCGTGGGTGACGCACAAGAATCGGAGGTGGAGGGATGAGTCACGGGGATAGTGAGTGGCTTTGAAGATGACATGCTGGCTTGGAAGGGCAGCCTACCTTAGGAGCTCAAGGTGTTTGTAGATCTCTGGAGGCTCGATGGGGTAAGTATTGGAGGAGGGAGAGAGTAGGAGGAACTAAAAGAGGGAGTCAAACGGTGATGACATCAACGGAGGAAGGGGGACTGAGTGGGGAATAGTGTTTTGGACATGCGAGCCCATGACGAACCATTATGAAATAAATGGTATTGCAATCATTTCTTGATATGAAATAAAGAATAACTAATTTGCATAATAGGTTCCTTAGTATAATTAGAGTTATGTATCATAACCATCTTAATGATCATACAACTGTTGATTCAAATGTTGAATCATAGAGGCTGGTGCTTGATAATATCTAAAGAGTTAGATTGAGAACTCAACAAGTATCGTCATATGATTTCTAAGAGAGGATATCCAGTCTGAGAGGAAGATGACAATTCTTCTCAATAGGCTGATATCTAACTGACCTCTTGATGCAGGTCCTCAACATAGGAATAGAGCGGTTGTGTGCCAAGTGTGGGGAAGCGAGGGCAAGCCGTATTTGAAGCTTGAGCAAGCGAGCCCTTTTTTGTTGTCAAGTTCCAAGCGCATCTCTGACTCGACTAAGGAAAGATAGACTCTTGCTCCGCTAGCAGAAAAATCCCTAAACTTAACTGCTTCCGCGTGATCAAGTTCTAGTTTCAAGTCAACTTCAGTAGTTGTCCCTGTCTCGAAACACAACTCTCTTGATTATATATACCCTAGGAAAGCTCTAGAAAGAATAAGAAAGATCAGAAAAAGACTGTATAAGAATAGTCATTTCCGCTCATTCTGATTTCCGTGATACTAGCCCTATGTTCGACCTCTCTCTTGAGTTGATTTCCCGAAGTTGCCAACTGAGCTATTTCCCCCTGACCCCAACGTCAATATATATGGACTGCTTGAACGCTTTTAGATAATCATCATTTTTGAGCAAGAATTGCCCCTCCTCTTTCTTCCTGGATCCTTATCACTCACTTTGGGTGATGGTAGATGGGGTTGTTTTTCTTACTAAAAGAATCTCATTCTGTCGTGGCAAAGAAGGAAGAAGATGTTTTCATGCATCTTCGGACATCTAATCCTCTTACGCATGTGGTCATGCTATATTCAAGTGACGAAAATCAATACATAAGAGACCGCTCATCTATCGGCTTTGAACCTCCAGATTTTTTCTGGACAAAGGTCTTAATCTTTGCTATTAGATATTCTAGTTCCAAGGACAGAGATTGATAGTGAAGATTTGGGTTTCGTTATTCAGAGGTGTTAGATAAGTTAGGTCAAAGAGTTGACTTAACGAGATCGAGATACCAAGTCCTACGTCGTATACTGTCATGATATAGGCACTCATCCTCTGATTGGAGACATATGTGTTACTATATGTTTAAGTATGTTTATTTGGTAGACCGATATGTTGATGATCTAATAAAGGTCTATACGCCGGCGAGCTGGTGTGCATACAAGGGCATATGAGTAATACGATCTCTCAAAGGGATCATACATGTTCATTTACTGATCCGGAAGACATGAGCTCACTCATGAGATATTGGGACCGAATTCCGTGCACAGTCTCGCTTTGGAAGCTTGACCGAATTTGTAGGTTTGACATATACTTTTGGAAAGTATATGATCAATACTTAGGTATGATATATGCTTTTGGAAAGTATATGGTCGGTACCAACTCCCAATGATCGAATGAGAAACTTGATGATAAAACCCTAAAAAGGTAGTCTAAATAAGATCTAAAGCTTCAAGTTTATTCTAGGTCTTCCAGTATGCATGATGTACGTGTATTAGGAATACTCGAGGGTGATGTGATCGTAAACGATTATATAATCGTGACACTTCCATTCCGAGTGAGTGATGAAACATGTTTGGATTTTAGTGACTCCTCTCAAAAGAGAAGTAATCCGATCTTAGTCCAAATGTTGGACGTTGATCTGAATACGATTCAGATGCAATGAGAAGATTAAATTTACGGCTTTGATTAATCAAACATCTTTGGGAGGTACCCTTGATCTGGATTTGAGATATGATCTCAATATCCAAGTCATTATACCTGGAACATACAATCGCTATGTTCTTATCTCCAAATATCCGCGAAGAAAGTGCATTATTCTTGAAAGAGTTCAAGAATAATTTCATTGTTGATAATGTATCTGAGCATGGAGGAAAACTAATAATTAAATATGATTTAATTTTTATGAATAATATGAATGTGATTCATATTATTTGGATACATGAGAATGGATATCCTAGATAATTAAGTATGATTTAATTATCAAGGATATGAATAATGTAGATATCACTATTCATATTAGTTATAAATATTATAAATGTGATTTATAATATATTAGAGAGAGTTAATTAGAATTGGTATTTACGAATTAAATGTTGATGTGAATTAGATTCACGTTAGACAATTAATTGTAAATGCAATTTACATTTTATATTGGATGTGTGAATATGATTCCTACTCAGACACATCTCCAGACCCATTATTAGAAACCTTGTATTCAGAACATACCTGAGGCGTGCTGGATGACGTGCGTAGACAATAAGCAGAAGATGGTCGACGTGTATAATAATGTGGAAATGGTGGAACAACATGCAAAAGTGGTACTATAAGAGGAGGTGATGTAGATGGAGGAAGAGGTGGTGGTTGGGTTAGAACAACCGACACAGACTCGGATGGTGATGGGCTCATGGGAGGAGGTGGCATGTAGACTTCATCGTTTGAATCCGATGAAGTCAACTTATATACATGTAGGAGAAAAGTACATCACCAACTCAAAAAATGTAACATCAGCACTAACATAATATTTCCTGCGCAATGGATCATAATATCTATATCCCGTCTGTGTCCTGGAGTAACCAACAAAAACACATTTGACAACTCTAGGAGAGAGCTTGTCTAGACCTGGAGACAACTGGTGAACAAATGCGACCAAACCAAAAACATGACGAGTAAGTGAGAACAATTCTTTCTCTGAAAATGCCATAGAGAAAGGAATTTTCTCATCCAGAATAGATAAGGGCATGCGATTCACAATATAACATGCCGTAAGAACTGCATCACCCCAAAATGAATGTGGGGCACGACTCTGAATTAAGAAGAGTTCGTGTAACATCAAGTAAATGACGATGCTATCTCTCTGCAAAACCGTTGTGTTGAGAAGTATAGGAACATAATGTTTGATGAATAATACCACGTGATGAAAAGAATTTTGAGAGAGCATGCATATAGAATTCCAAAGCATTATCAGTTCTCACAAATTTTATTGACGAAGAAAAAATATCCTGCATTTCATTGATACAAGTTTTGATAACATCCCATGCTTCAGATTTATTATTCAAAAGAAAAACCATGACAAACGAGAAAAATCATCCACTGCGGCTAGGTAAAACATGTATCCCTGGTGATCGGGAACACGACTTGGACCCCAAATATCAACATGAAATAACTCAAAAATAGAGCTACTGCTCCGACTCTGATGACTAGAAAAAACAGATCGATGATGCTTTCCCAAGTGGCAAGCCTCGCACTGGAAGGAAGAGCGAGCTGATCTAAGGTAGAACATGACACATCTTCTGGAGTGGAAGGTGACCAAAGCGCATGTGCCACGTGAAAGGAGAAACTGGTCCAATAGAATGAGAAGATGGGCTTGAATAGGGGGTTCTGACCAGTCGATAAAGGCCGCCCCGCTCATGGCCACAACCAACCACCCTGCCCATTAGTAGCCATGATATACAAGAGACGATGGGTCAGAAATAGCTTTACAATGCAAATACTTCGTAATCTGACTAATAGAAAACAAATTCATAGAAAAAAATCGAGTGCGTGCAAAACATTTTACAGGCGTATCGAAGACATCAAACTACACTTCCCCTGACCGGTGATTGGGGAGTGAGTCCCATCAGCTATGACAATTGTCCTCCCTATAGGAATCTGTCTGTAAGTTGTATGCTGATCTCTGTCTCCACACAAGTGATGCGTAGTCTCAGAGTCCATAATCCATTCAGTAATATCAGATCCATGACAAGAGGTAAGGGCATAAATGCTACCTAAAGTACTTGCAGTGGAAGATGGTACTAGCATAGGCAGAAGTTGCAACATCTGAGTGGCCTCCTGGAGTAAACGAAGAAGGTAGGGAACTCCCCAAAGTCATAAGTACCTCAATCGAGCAACAAGGTCATCGTACCTCTGATCCGAAGAAGCAACATAACGAGGGTCTACTTGCTCCAGTACACGAGCTGATGCAGGAAAACCATGCTTGGAGTAGCATGTATCCTATGTATATCTAGAGCGATGACAATAAGTGCAAGGCCGATGAATACGACCTCCTCTTCCACGTGGTCCATATCCACGAAACTGAGAAGAGCCCCCCTCTACCTCGAGAGGCAATCATTACAGAATAAGTTTGACTAGAGGTAGAAGATGGGACAGTGATCTTGCTAAGTTTGCAGAAAGCTTCCTCCATGGGAGGAATAGTAGCATCCGCCAGTATCTGTGAACGAGCCGTGTCATAGTCAGGATCATGTGCTGCAAGGAATGCACCGACCATAGTGGCATTCCTATATGTCTTCTGCTGCTCAGGTGTAGATGTGAGGGGCATGAAACTGTGCAGCTTCTCAAACATCTCAAGCATGGACGTGTATAGAGAATGGAGGTGTCGTCCATTCTGCTTGATGGTAAATATATCATCTTGTCATTGCAGGATCTAGTCTCATTCCTCTCTTGGGAATAAGTTCCCAAGTGGCTGCGAGGATATCTCACAGGCTGTGGGTTGATGTAACACATCATTGACAGTCTCAATCATCAATGTACCAGAAAGCCAGACCTTGGCATACACATTATCTGCTTCCCACGAGGCATTGACCCCTATTTTCTCAGCTGGCTCTTCCTCGATAATAATATGTTTCTTACCCGTAGATTTCATGAGGCTCATGAATTGCATGGCCTAGAGCTTGTACTTCGCCCCATCCATCTTGACAGTCGGCACTGGACCTCTGAAAGCGCATGTTGCAGGGATATCGACTTTGCTCTCTGGCATATTGTCGGCTGAAGAAAACTTTGGTTTTGTAGACCAATATAACTGTCTATATAGATATATAAAGATTTGATTGCATGTGTAGACTTATACAATCAAATCCACTAACATTGGACAGGGCAACCGATGACGAATAGGAGAGTCGGCAGCAATGACGATGAAAGAGGTGACTGGCGACAAGGAGGACCATCGGCAATAGCGACACCTAGCGGGTCCGGTAGCGACGACGACATCCAGCGGGGGCAGCGCCCGGAGGGGGGGCGACCGGTGGTAGCGGCACCCAATGGTGGTAGCTTCGCCCAGAGGAGGGGTGGGAAACGGCGGCGGTACCCGGCGGCGGTGCACGAGAGAGGAAGAAGGGCTTGATGGGTGGGGTTAGGGTTTTTTGCGGGTATGAGAGCTTCGACCTAGGACCGCTGCTTTGATACCATGTCGAGAGAAAGATGAAAAGTTGTGATTCCTGGGAACCTCAGGCTCTCTTATATAGAGGAGAGACCTATGGGTAAATTACACAAGATAAACATAAATAAAGATAAATAGAGAGACAATACATAAAACATAAATATATCTCTACAATGTATGACGAGCCCGATGAAGCACTAGATGATCTAGTAGCAGGAGGCATGATCCCTCAGCGGGAGATAAACTCCTCGACCCTCTGATCGGAAGTAGTAGCAGGAGCAGCATGAGTCTCAACCTGCTCGACAGCACACAGATACTGGAAATCCATGCTTAGGATAACATGTGTCCTCGGAGTGACCACAACGGTGATAGTAACTGCATAGTTGACATGGGCAAGCCCTACCTCTGCCACATGCACCATGTCTTCTGAAATTGAGAAGATCCTCCTCTACCACGTGATGCAACCATCGCTGATGAGGTCTGAGAGGAGACCGCAAAGGGACAATGATCCAACTGAGTTTGCAGTCTGCTTCCTCCATGGGAGGTATGGTAGTGTTCGCAAGTAACTGGATCGTACGACATCATACTCAGGATCAAAGACTGCCAAAGAACACCAACTGTGGTGGCATTCCTGTACACTTTCTCCTACTCTAGCATCACTGCAAGAGCCATGAAGTTGTGCTTCTCAAACATGCCCCTGAGAGATGTGTAAAGGGTATGAAGAGGATGACTATTCTGCTTGACTGTGAAGATATCATGTGAAAGCCGCAGAATCTTCGTCCCATTCCTCGGTTGAGAGTACGCGACAATGAGGATATCTCATATCACACATCACCTTGGTTGTGGGCTGATTTAGGATATCGTTGGCTATCTCCACCACTAGGTTACCGGATAGCCAAATGTGCACGTACGTATCATCTGCCTCCCAAGAGGCATTGACCCCGATCTTGTCTCTCGGCTCTTCGTGTGTCAGAATGCGCTTCTTTCCATTGCAATGCATTAGGCTCATGAACTGCTTGGCCCACAAATCGTAGTTGGTCCCATCCATCTTGACAATAGCAGCTAGACCTTTGAAAGAACCCGATAATGGGACTTCAACCTTGTCCTCCGACATGATGCTGGAAATAGACATAGACTAGGGTTGTAGATTGAAGCAAACATATCTACATGAACATATATGCTACATGTTGTGTATGCAGACTCATGCCACAACCGTTCCCATCAATTCCGGATTTGTGCTAGGGTCGGAAGGGTGATTTTTGGTCTGAAATCACCCTTTTCTTATCGAAATCAGACCACAAAATGTCCACAGATGACTTCTTGATCACGCATGATGCGTAGTGGAAGAAATGAGGACTCGCAACAACCCCTAGTTGTGTTCACGACAACCATGATGGTGGCAAGGGGCCACACACCGCGAGGGAGGCCTCACACAACGAGGGAATAGTCTCGTACAATGGTGTGGGGGCGACGTTGGAGGGGGGCAGTGGGGGGGGGATCTCGCGTTGCCGTGAGACGGTGCTTCCATGCATGGGGTGGTGTGCGGCATGTGGGGTTAGGGTGTGATGGTAAAAGATCTCCGGTCTAGGACCGTTGCTCTAGGACCGTTGCTCTGATACCATATGGAGAGGAAGGTAATGAATTGTATTATCAAGGGGACCTACAGTTTCTTTATATAGAGAGCAGAACTCATGTTGGAATTTTAAAATTACATAATAGAGACGAAAGGAAATAGATGAAATAGGAAAAGGTAAACTTGGAAAATTACATAATAGAGATGAAAGGAAATATAAATATATGAAATAGGAAAGATAAACGATTTCTCAACAGTTATGTTACAATTCCGAAGATTTCATTTCAAGGTTTATCTTGCGTATATGTCGAGGATGTGGAGACATTTGTATCTTATTATCTTTATTTTATATTTTCTTATTTCTTTTGCCGGCTTTATGTAATTTTTCCTTAAAGCTTTTTTCCCATATAAGAGAGCTCTATGGCTACGATGGAATAAAACTTTTCATTTCACGCCTCTCCACATGGTATCAGAGCGACGGTCCTAGACCGGAGCCTGCACCCTAAAAATCCCGCCCCACCTAAACCCTTGCATTCGGGCCACCACTACCACGCAACCCCCTTCTTCTGTGCAACCGACCGCTGCCGCGCATGCCTCTCTTCTGTGTAGCAGGACAACGACATTCCATCGCCGCTGCCACTGCTGCCGCCGGCTGCAACCGCCTAAGTCGTTGTTGCCGGAGTCCAGGCCGTCGTCCACACGGTCGTTTCTTCTGCCCTCGCAAGTCCGTAGGGCTCAGTCTCTCGTTTGGGCTGCCTTTGGGTCTCTAGGATGTGATTTGATCATCTAATAATCACCCTAGTTATCAAAAAGAAGGCTCCGACGGATGTAAGAGGTTGTGGTATGAGTCTACACCCACAACCATCTTCTCATATGTCAGTGTAGACGCAGATTTTACAGGTTGCAGACCCAGTCTTGGATATTGTTGTTATCAGGTCAGACAACAAAGCAGATGTTTCAACCATGGGTGCCTTCAACGGTCCAACACCTGTCGTCAAGATGGATGGAACAAACTATGACCTATGGGCCATACAGTTCGTGAGCCTAATGTAGTGTAATGGCAAGAAGCATATCCTCGTGAAGGAGGAGCCACGTAACAAGATTGGGGTTAATGCCTCATGTGAGGCAGATGATGCATATGCGCGTGCGTGGCTATCTGGGACTATATTAATGGAGATAGCCAATGATATACTAAGTCAGCCTACTGCAAAGGCTTTGTGGGATATTCTCGCAGCTACGTAATCTCCGGCAAAAAACGAGTCGAAGATACTGCAATTTCAGCACGATATCTTCACGTCGAAGCAGAATGGTCGTCATCTCCATACCCTTTACACTTCTTTAAGGGGTATGCTTGAGAATCTTCATGGTTTCATTCCCTTGACTACCACACCAGAGCATATCCAGGCATACAGAGATTCGGTGATGACAGGAGATTTTCTTACAGCTCTTGATCCTGAGTATGACGCTGCTTGAACCCAGATTCTTATCGATGCCACCATACCTCCAATGGAGGAGGCATATCACAGATTAAGCAGGCTTTCTATATCTCATGGTGGTGTACAACAATCTTAGACCTCTTCAGCTATGGCTGCATCTCGTGGTAGGGGGATCCCTATGCAGTATTGTGGTTGAGGTAATCGTGGCAGGGGAGGGGATAGTAGACCCCGTCAGTCGTGCATCTACTGCCATAGGTCAGATCACTCTGAGGAAACATGCTATTTTAAGCATGGATTTCCCGCTTCAGCACGTGTTGCAGAGCAGACTCAGTAGGTTGGTAGTCCACCTGTATCTGATCAGAGATTCGATGAACTTGTAGCGCGACTCAGAGAGATTATGCCTGATCCTGACCTCTCTCCTTCATGATCCTCAGAGGTAGCTGCCTCAGCATCAGCTTCCACTTCAAGTATAGCATATGCTCTTACTAGTTGTTACAGGGCATATTTATCAGAATGGATTATGGATTCAGGAGCATCCCGTCATCCGTGCGGTGACAGAAGACAGTTTAATACTTATCGTTCGACTCATTCAAGGAGATCGGTAGTAATAGCAGATGGGACACACTCTCCCATCATTGGTCAGGGAGATCGGTAGTAATAGCATATGGGACACACTCTCCCATCACTGGTCAGGGGGAGGTGCAATTAACTCCTTCAATGAGACTTCAGAATGTTCTTTATACTCCTGAATTTTATATGAATTTATTGTCTATTAGTCAAAACACCAAGGATTTACACTGTCGTGCCATATTTGATACATATGCTCTTGTGTTTCAGGACATTCTTACGGGTAGAATGATTGAATCTGGTCATGAGCAAGAAGGTCTCTATAGGCTGGTACAATCCCTATATGCCGGTGGTTCTTCTCTTCACACCGGATCTATTTCTCCCTATATATGACATCTTCGATTTGGTCATCTTCCTTTGCAAAAGCTGTGTCACGTTCTTCCACGGATTTCTCCTCGCTCTACTTTTCAGTGCGAGGCCTACTAGCTTGGGAAGCATCATCGATCTACATTCCAGAGTCGTCAGGGTCGAAGTAGTCACAACCTTTTTAAGTTAATTCATTTTGACATTTGGGGTTCAAGTCGTCTCCCAAACCATCAGTGGCACATGTTTTATCTTGTTGCTCTCGATGAGTTTTCAAGATTGTCGTGGGTCTTTCTTCTTAAGAACAAGTCTGATGCTGGTCTTGTTATTCAGTCTTCTATTAATCAAATAAGGAATATCTTCTCTGCAAATGTCAAGTATATTCGTTCAGATAATACTTTAGAATTTTACAGTTCTCAACTCTCTAAATTTCTTAGAACTTATGGTATTGTGCATCAGACATCTTGTGCTTATACGTCTCAACAGAATGGGGTGGTTGAACAAAAACATCGCCACATGTTGGATGTTACCAGCATGGTAGCGGTTGAGGCGTACGAACGGGTAGCGAGACCCCCGTACTGGTAGGGTATGGTGGCACAGGGAGGGCATCAAACCGTTCTTCATCTGGGTATAGTAGAACATATAGTTAGGATTCAAATCATATGATTCATATCAACAACTTGGATATTTATAATAACAACTATAGCTAATCTATTTTAGATAAATTTTTTGTGATAGTTATAATCAATGATTTCCTTTTGATTGGGTAGAAATTTAGAAAGGTTTATGGCATTGAGTCATTGAGATATCCTTTTTTCATGTTCTTATCTTCATAATATCATTATATATTACATTGTTATATACTATATGTTTGTCAGATTATATTATTTCACCAATAAATATATTTATTATATATTTTATAAATATTTTTCTATACAAAACCTAGGCTTACGCCTCGACCGCCTCGACCAACATATACTCTCATTTATATTCATATATTTAGCAGTTTTAATATTTTTAAGAGCTTATAAAATATAGCAAGAGAAGGAAAAAAGAAGCATGTTACGAACAAAATGTTTGGTACATAGTACAAGCAGATGTTCAAAAATAAAAAAATATTTACAACATGCCCAAAAAATAATACAAGCGAAAAGTAATACAAGTGTCACAAGTCATTGGATTCAATCCTCAATGTCATCATTCAAGTCCAGCTCTTCTTCTTCATCATCGTCTTCATCATCATCATCATCATCATCTTCTTCTTCTTCTTCTATATCCTCAAGATGTAGCTCCTCCTCATTCATCGGCGTAGCGTTGTAGCTTGACGATGAAGCTCCCCTTAGCTAGATGCAACATAATAAGCCATAGCTTTCAAATGAGGCGTATCATCTCCATGATTATGCCACCAATTAGCCATATTACCATGTAGGATCAGTTGATCCCAACAACACATAAAAAGATGAGTCGCTACCGGAAGGGACGTTCATTGGAGGTGTAGCCATCTACATAGTCAACAAACTCACAATTTAGGCAATCAACAAACACAAAGCTAACTAAACTCACAAGTTGAACTTTCTAATTAACTAACAAAATCGCAAGTTAAATGAAAAAATTAAATAACAAATAGACCAATGACAACCATATAAGAATTTTAAGTTGAGCAAATTGAACATATAAGCTAGCCAATGACAATCATATAAGAATATCTAAGTTGACCTAAATGCCAACATATAGTGTTCAAATCATATAATAAATTCAAAAAAGAAAAAATGATCAGGGTATGCCAACATACAAGTTTATATATTGATTATGATTCTAGTGATGCAATTATAATAAAGTATGCTATGCCAACATACAACCTAAATGATAGGGTCTAGTGCATGTTCTATTCATATAATAAAGTTATAAAAAGAAAAAAAAGCGAAAAAAATAAAAATAAAAAACCCTAACCTAGGTCCTGGGCAGCGGGCGACAATGTTGCTTACACTGAAGCAGCGATGGGGTAGTGGCTAGGTGGTGATTAAGTTGCGGCGAGGTGGCAAGACGACGATGGAGCAGTGAGGCGGCGAGCGGGAGGCATCGCAGTTTGGAGCTAGGGCTGCAGGGGTCGGGAGCGCAGGAGAGGAAAACACGAGGGGAGAGTTTTTGTTCGGCAGAAACTCTTCATATAGACTTATTCGGGTAATCGGATTTTAGGGTGCCCGAGTCTTTGATGCAAAAGGCGGTCGCTTACTCGACCGACTACACCGATCACTCGGGCGAGTAATCGGGTCTACCCGATTATAGGCCGACTTTGCCTATTCGAGTTGGGTACCCACTCGAGAAGCATAGTCGGGCCGACTTTTGCAACAGTAGCCACCACCTCCTCCACCACCTCCTCTACCATATGCTCCACCTACTTTCTTTCCGTAGGTTTACTAGCACAAACCTCGTGCTCATATACCTCCTTCATCATCCAGCACGACCCATGTATGTTTTGAACATTTGAGTTTCACTAATGGAACTGGTGATTTGCGCGTGTATCTTGATGTGCATGATGCCTTAGATGTTCAAGTCTTAGCTACTAAGGATGATGAGGATCTTGATGTCCCTATTGCCAGAAGAAGAGACGTACATGCACTTTGTATCCTCTTGCTTCCCATGTTTCTTTGACACGACTCTCAGAGGATTTTCAACGGTTTGTTATGGGTCTGTCAGTCGTGGAAACACCACGATCCTATCAAGAGGCTTTGAAGAGTAGTCAGTGACGTCTGGCTATGGAGAAGGACATGGCAGCGTTACAGTCTCGTGGTACTTGGAGTGTTGTACATGCTCCTCCGTGTGCATCTATTGTTGTCAACAAATGGTTGTTTACGGTGAAACACCGTATGGATGATACTGTGGAAAGGTATAAGGCCAGACTAGTTGCTTGTGGGTTCACCTAGACCTATGGGGTGGATTATCTAGATACCTTTTCGCAAGTTGCTCGTCATTCTACGTTGCAGATTCTTATTGTTGTTATTGTGGTACGTGACTGGCCATTATTCCAATTAGATGTCAAAAATGCATTTTTGTATGCGGATTTGCAGGAGGAAGTCTACTTGCAACAACCACCAGGGTTTGCTGCTAAGGGAGAGTCTCGTATGGTGTGTAGACTTTCACAAGGCCATCTATGACCTTAAGCAAAGTTCGAGGGCTTGGTTTGAGTAGCTCTTTGAGTTGATTGAACAACATGGGTTTGTCAGATCTACTGCAGATCATTCTCTTTCTGTTAGGAGAACCCAGAGAGGTACCGTTGCTATATTGGTCTATGTTGATGATATTATTGTTACATGCAGTGATGAACATGGCATTCAGGCAGCTAAGGATTTCCTTGACAATAGTTTGTGACCAAGGATCTTGGCAAGCTGTGTTACTTTCTTGGCCTCGAATTTGCAAGAAATCAGCATGGTATTGTAATGATGCAAAGAAAGTATGTCATTGACCTCCTATCTGAGACGGGTATGACAGTCGATGTAGATTTGCTACTACTCCAATGGATCCCAATACTGGGCTATATGATGATGACCCTGAGGAGGTGTATAAGAGATGATACAGAGAGCTAGTAGGGAAGTTGTTGTATGTCACTATCACCAGGCCTGATATATCATTTGCTGTTAGTAGAGTCAGCCAGTTTATGGAGCAACCCAAGCAGGTTCATATGGATGCCGTTAACATGATCTTGAGGTATCTAAAGTCTTCTCTAGGTGCAGGACTTTTATTCAGAAGAGACACGTCTCTCACAGTTATTGGATGTGTGAATGCTGACTATGCTAGGTGCCCCAAGGACAAGAAGTCCACTTTAGGCTTTACTGTGTTTGTTGAAAGCTCGCTTGTTTCATGGAAGAGTAAGAAACAAATAGTGGTGGCTAGATCTAGCGCCGAATCAGAATATAAGACCATGGCCCAAGGGAGCACGGAAATAATGTGGATCAATTCTGTCCTGACTAACCTAACTATTGAGGTGCCTCTTCCTATGCACCTCAAATGTGACAATCAAGCCCCTTTATGTATGGCTAATAATCTAGCCTTCCATGAAAGAACAAAGCACATCGAAGTAGATTGCCACTACACTCGTGATCTAATTCAGAAGGGATTTATTTCCACTTTTCATGTTGCTTCAAGCGACTAGATTGCAAATATGTTTACCAAAGCTCTTGCGAGGGGTCCTTTTCACCATTGCTGTTTTAAGCTGAGCATGATGGATATATATGCTCTAGCTTGAGGGAGAGTGTTGAGAACGTTTGACATTTATATCTCATTATCTTTATTGTATATTTTCTTATTTCTTCAGTCTGCTTTATGTAATTTTCCCTTAGATCTTTTCTCCTATATAAGAGAGCTCTAGGGCTACGATGGAATACAACTTTTCATTTCACGCCTCTCCACAGTATATACACAGTTTTGTCGAGCACATCGCCAGTTCGAGAAAGCAACTAAGGTTCCTTATGGGACCCTAATTCCAGGTGGCGGTAACATGATATGCAGACGATTTTTCAAGAAAAGCGCAAGATTCAGGTGAAGGATGTCTCCCTACATGATATTCATACTTACTTTCTCCGTACCTCGCTTGATTTGTTTAGTTTCATTAAAGTCAGAATTGGTTCTGGGCTTCTGATATTTGTCCATGCAGACAATGCTCCAAGCATCTTTATGTTACGATGAAGCAACTCTCGCCCTCAACTTCCCCATCCTTTCGTCAGAAACCCTGGAGAAGAGCACAAATCCCTAAATCTCGATCAATATGGGAACACATAAAAACCGATGTACTAGATCATGTAATTGAAGTTCACGTCGAAGCGCCCACACCACCAAGCACACAATTACGAGGAGGAGAAGATGGAGACGCTCAATGATAATAAGGTAATTGAGAAGGGCAATGATGATGACGCGCACACCTAGGTCGAGAACTCAATCAGGAAGAGCAATGAGCACATGAACTGCATCCACCTTGGTGCTGCACAATAGAAGCACCAGGCGATGGCGGAGGCATATCTTACTGGTGGCACCCATGAGTGCCTTCACAGGTGTACGATGCCCCCAAGCGCGTGATACACATAATCTCGAGACCTTTAGATCACGAAGATGGCAGCCCATTGAAGGTGGTGCTAGCCCTTCTCCCTTTCCAAACATCATTTGATGGCAACGACTACCTGAGATGGGTTCCCATTGGGAACCCTAAATATCCAAACATCAAAACCAAGGGCCCGATACCTGGATTGGGTTTAAGTTTTTTTGGTATACTGGGGCGAACACCAAAGAGTGTTTCCCCCTTTTTTGAGCCTCAAAAAAAAGTTTTTTTGGTATAGTTTGTGTGGGTCCAACAATGTCTATAAAGCTCGATACTGACTGCCCATGCCCTTTTTTTTATTTGTTTGAAGCATTATTTTAGGCCTAAGACGGGCCCAATTCTGAAAAAGTGAGGAAACAACTGGAAAAATGTCACCATCTGGAAAAAAATACATGGACTGAAAAAAGAGGGCCGAGAAAAAAAGGGGAAAATGTGAATAAATCATAAAAGAATAAAGGGGGCAAGTTGTTTTGTGTTTCTCTTTCTTTATTTGTTCTCCCAACATGGTTGATCATCATTTTCTTCTGACAAATATTGGAGAAAGGGAGAGTATTGTGTAGAGAGTTTAGAATGTTTCAGACTTCACCATTGTTTGAGGAACTTTACAATATAGTGACCTACCTTCTTAGATTTCCCCAAAGAGAGACTCATTGCACAGTCCTTACTCCATCCTCCAGCTATTGTTCAATCTAGTATGAGACCATTTCGAGGTTCTTATGAGAGAGACAACCGACATCTACGTATGGACATTCCCATAACTTTCTTCAATGACTGTGGACTCCAGTACGAGATCATTCTGAGGTCTCTATGAGAGTGACCTATTTCATAGATCTATGTATGGATATTCCCATAGCTTTCTTTGTTTTGTCCTTCAAAAAGATGGATCAGTCTTCCACATGATGTGCAATCTTCCATATGTTGTGGGACATAGTACTTTATGAATGAGACTCGTTCTAGTATCATTGATTCTGATTGATGTAGATACAGAGCAGACAAACTGGTCGATCCATATTTTTCTTGGGATCAACGATCATACTCCGATCCTCCGGTTCCTCCTCACGGACATGGCATGAGAAGCAACGTCCTCAATAACAACCAACAGGGTTGCATTAAGTAGATATTATCCATAATATCATATATTCGATGTGTGAGTGAGTTCTTTCTTTCTATTTGTCCAAGTTGAGCATTGCATGCTCTAGCTTAAGGGGAGTGTTGAAGATTGTCTTAGGTGGGTAATTGGAGGATCCAATTACTGCACCTCATGTTTAGTCTCACATCATCTATTGGTGGGACTTCGTTGTGAAAATGAGGGTATATAAAAAGCCCCACACCCTTGTACTCATTGAGAGATTCATAATGAAATATCAAGTCCTTTGAGGCGTTCTCCTGTAGTTTCATCCGTTTCTTAGGGAGTAGGGTTTGACGTAATACCCGAATGTTCTTCATTTTAATTGTTCTATATTGTTTCCACCTATCTTCACAATATGGATAGCGATTTTAAACCATGCCCCTCACTTGGGTTGCTCGAGGCAATATCCTAGAGGTGGTTTTCATGGAAAAGTTCCTTGGGGTGAACACCTCAACACCTTGAGGTGTATTTGTAAAAACCATGGTTGTGATTAATTCAGGTTGTATTTGGTTTTATACTGATATTGATTGGTTACGATGAAGACTCATCTTTCATAACATTAGAGAAAATGTAGGAGTATGTTCTTCCTTGTATGAGTCATTAACAAATGTTTTTTCTCTTATGATCGTAGGTAGTGATGGAAACGAATGGATATGAATATAGGTATTGTCATGCTCTTTTTCTAAACGTGGATATGAAAATAAATATTGAGATATATAATAATTATTTTATTATAGGCTTAAAAGCGGATATTGATATAAAAGAGATATGGATTAGATACATATATTTTGATGAAACTATTTGTAAATAAGTTTAAATATATATGTATCGGTTGTCTTATATATAAAGCAAATACACTAAATGCATTTATTTTGTGACGATCATAGGAAATATAGTGATTATAATAAATTTATTGTTATAGAGAAATGGCCATAGTCCTTTGTACACAACAGGAACAGGTACGATGTGCACATAAGAAGAGGAAAAATACAAAAATACCCCTAGAAGGGGTGAAATACTCGTCATATAACACCCTATCCGATTGGATGTCTAACATGCTTAACTTGTTATCTACTGTCTGATGTATACCAGTAACACCAATAGCCAAAATAAGACCTCTCTTGATGAGATCTCTAGTGAAGCCTTAATCGACCTATGCATATTAAGTCCTCTCATGGAATTTGAGGTTGTTTGCTATTTGTTTGACAACTGTGCTGAACTCCATCACTCTGATTGGTGGAGTATAAGGATTAGGAAGCGTTACATGTATCCTATGCATCTCCGCTACTACTTGTGCCAATGTCATATATTCCTTCTTTGTACTCGAGCAAGATGCCACTGCATGTTGCTTCCTCCTATATGTGACATGATTCTAGAAGTGGGTACACAAATCAATTGTGGCTTTTTCTTAGCAATGCACCCTGCAAAATATGCATCACAGTACATTGTAATATCCAGTAATAATCATGTTGTAAAGAGTACTCCCATGTTAAAGATGTCCTTTTAGAGACAGGGATGTCATACTATACACCCGCCACTACTCACATGGATCCCAGATAAAACTCTATATTTATGATATAGATGAGATTGACAAGTGGAGATGCATTGAGCTTGTTGGGAAGCTCCTCTATGTGACTATTACCGTGCCAGGTATCTCCTTTACAGCAGGTAAAAGCCAGCCAACTTGTAGAGCAACCATGACATGCTCATATGAATCCAGTTTACATGATCCTAAGATATCTAAAGTCTTCTCCATGTACAAGGTTTCTTTCGCCATTATGGCTTGTACAGATGTTGACTATGCAGGATGCCCCAAAGACAGAAAGTTTACCTCTGTTTTTTTTGTTTTCATAGGTAGTTCTTTGGTCTCATTGAAAAACGAGAATCTGAATGTGGTTGCTAGATCTAACGCTAAGTCCAAATATAGAGTTATTGCGCAGGGGTGCACTGAGATGCATTGAGCTTGTTGGGAAGCTCCTCTATGTGATTATTACCACGCCAAATATCTCTTTTACAGCAGGTAAAAGTCAGTCAGCTTATAGAGCAACCATGACATGTGTTAGAAACTCGGAAGCGGAAGCGGAAATGATAAACAGAGCATAATGAACAGAAAGATCAAACATGGAACACCATGATTTTACGTGGAACCCTACTCCGTGAGGAGCGGGATGAAACCACGGGAGAAGCCCTCAATGGGGCGGATATTCTATTGAACTTTCTCATCTGTTACAGGAGGCCTGGGGCTCCTTATATAGCCTCCACAGGGCCTCCAATTCCCACCGCTGGACAATGTGGGACTAAACACTGGGATGGGGTAAATAGATCCTGGAGGTATCCATTTACCCATCTACAACTCAATAGGCGCACTACCAAATACTCCAACACTCCCCCTCAAGCTGGATCATGCAATGCTCGGCTTGGACAAACAGAAAGAGACTCAACTCAACGCTACAAGACACTACGGACAATATCAACCCAACGCGCACATTGCTGCAGTCGAGGACGTTGCTTCTCATGTCGTGCAGGTGAGGAGGACGAACGGGCTGGAGTGTGAGTCAACTGAAGACTCGGAATCTGGCCATCGAGTCTGAAACTGCGCCTGAAGTCTCCTCATCGGAGAACTGGGTCTCTCCCATCTAGCTCAGAGAATGGTGCTCTACTCTGGAGTACCTATGATACCACATGAAAACCCTTGCCCTCAATGGCATAAGGAATGGTCCTCTGCTCTGGAGTCTTTATGGCTCACATGAAAACTCTGAACGAACAACACAAGAACGATGGGGACCACGAAACTGAAGACCGCATCCATGTGCGTGTCTGAAACTGGAGACTCGAAAATGTCTGATGTCGAGGCTGAAACTGGATCTGAACCGTAGAGTATGGAATCTGACCAGTCTGGAAATCTGAATCTGCATCTGGAACACAAGACCTGTGACTCTACATATATACTCCCATTTTCTCCCATACTAGTGGGAATACGTGACATCGACTATGTTGGGAGAAGACAATGACATGGGGAAAACAACAAGAACATGAAACTTGCGGCTTTTCAATTTTTTTATAAGTCGTCACACATTTTTTTATATAAGCCTATTCAATTTTTTTAGGCTTTTCTTTTTTTTCATTTTTTAAATGCGTACGGCTTTTGTATTGTGTATGCGCCTTTTTTTATATATATTTCTCTCTCTTTTTCGAATACACAACCAAATCGGGCCTAAAATAAACCCCCCTTTCCTTTTTTTCAACCAGGCACGGCTCACGTGCTTCCACTAACCACACATTTTTTTTAAACGCCCGGCCTCTTGGGCCTTACACTTATTTAGGGTTTCCCCCACAACAACCCCTTTTTTTTGTTGTCGAAGACATTTGCCGCCCAGAGATGGGGTTCCTGGGTGCTGCCCCCTGGGGTTTCAAAGCTGCAGCTGCCTGTAGAGCAGAGGGGAAAGCAAGGGGGCGGTGATTCTGCCTGAGAAGAAGTGGCCGAAGGAAGGGTGCCGCCGCCAGGGGGTTCGATCAGAGGGAGCAGCGGCGTCGCCTGGAATCGAGAGGAGGGAGCGTGCCCTGGAGCTCGTGGCCTGTTGGGCTTTGCTACGCGGCATTGCCACCAGCGTGTGAGATAATCTCGCCTTGAGGGGGGGCGAGGGTTCGGGTCCTGGAGGATCCGCTTGGAGCTTTGCCTCGCGCTGATGATTCTGGATCTGGAGGGGCGCCACGTGGGATCGCTGCCCCCCCTTGGGGCATGGTGCATGGAGATCGCTGGGAGCGTCTTCTGAAGTTGCGTGAGAGCAAACGCTGCGTCTTCTCCATCGCGGCTAGGAATATCATGCAGCCTAGACTTAGGATTCGCCTGGAGCAGCGCGCTGGAGATGGCGCTGTTGGATGCGAGATCTGTGCCGCTATTCAGATCGACGTATACCGCCTGTGCTGTGGGTGATGAGGGCACCACTGCCCTTTGATGTTGTCTAGGGTTTTTTGTAGCTGCGGTCTGGATCTGCGGGTGATTGGGATGGAGAAGCGGCTAGGGTTCGCGGGAACCCTTGTAACCAGATCACAGATCTTCCAATAGAAACTAGCGGGAAATGTGGCTAGGGCTTCGATGAATCAGAATCGGAACTTGAATCGAACAAGAAATCTTTATGAAAATTGATCTTCAATAGCAGCACATCAAAAAGAACTCGAATCTCGAACAAATGATCAACATAAAATCCACGATAATCGACCCGCTCTGATACCATGTTAGAAAATCGGAAGCGGAAGTGGAAATGATAAAAAGAGCATAATGAACAGAAAGATCAAACATGGAACACCACGATTTTACGTGGAACCCTACTCCGTGAGGAGCGGGATGAAACCACAGGAGAAGCCCTCAATGGGGCGGATATTCTATTGAACTTTCTCACCTGTTACAGGAGGCTTGGGGCTCCTTATATAGCCTCCACAGGGCCTCCAAGTCCCACCGCTGGACAATGTGGGACTAAACACTGGGATGGGGTAAATGGATCCTGGAGGTATCCATTTACCCATCTACAACTCAATAGGAGCACTACCAAATACTCTAACAATGCTCATATGAATGCAGTTTACATGATCCTAAGGTATCTAAAGTCTTCTCCATGTACAAGGTTGCTTTCGTTATCATGGCTTGTACATATGTTGACTATGCAGGTTGCCCAAAGACAGAAAGTCTACCTCTGATTTTTTTGTTTTCATAGGGAGTTCTTTGGTCTCATTAAAAAACAATAATCTAAATGTGATTGCTAGATCTAACTCTAAGTTCGAATACAGAGCTATTGTGCATGGGTGTACTGAGATGAAATAGGTCAAATCCGTTCCAATAAACCTAGCTATTAATGCGCTTCTTCCCATGCAGTTTCTTTGTGACAACTTTGTTGTTTTTTCATTGCCAACAATCTAGCTTCCAACGCGCCAACGACCACTGGATCAACGACGGCTGGTGCCCTTCTTTCTCGGGCATTCTTTCGGACCAACGCGCCAACGACCTTGCCTCCCTTCTGGAGGCTCTTTCCTCTTCCGTTTACCCTACTAGTGGGAGGGACCACTGGGCTTGGAAGGACGGACCCTTCTCCTCTCGCAAGGCCTTCTGTGCTCTGCTTCCTCCTCCTCCTCCCTTGGCTGCTCCCTTGGTTCGTGACTGCGCCTTCTTATGGGGGTTGTGCTTGCCCGCTCGGATCACATTCTTCTTTTGGGTCTTTCGCCATCGGCGGCTGATGACTCGAGACCGTTGCGCCTCTTTTCTTCTCACCCCCAACGTCCAATGCCAGCTCTGTGGGGTGTCGGATGAATCGGCCGACCACCTTTTCTTTCATTGTTTGTCGGTGACTCCGATTTGGGACGATGTTGCTTGGGCTCGTGCGGCCAATACTGAGGACTTCTGCGATATCCTTTGGGTCAACAGAAAGAGATCCCGTTCGGATCTGCTGGGTCCCATTGTGCGCCTTTGGTCTATCTGGAGGGCTCGCAATGAGACTATCTTCTCAGGGACACGTTTCTACAAGGAGAATGTGACATCCGCGGCAACCAGTTTAATTTCAGATTGGTGTATTTAGTTGGGCTACGGGGTCCGGTTGTCGCGATTGTATTTTATAACTTTGGTTTCTCCCTCTTCCCTCCTTCTTCCCCCCTTAACCCTGTAAGTATCTCTTTCTATACCATTCGTAGTATATAATACTGGGGCGAACACCAACGAGTGTCTCCCCCTTTTTTTGAGCTTCAAAAAAAAACAATCTAGCTTCCATGAGAGGACCAGACACATTGAGATTGATTGCCATTACACACGAGATATGATGCAAAAGGGCTTTATATTTTCTTCTCACATCAGTTCAAGGGAACAGACAACAAATGTTTTCACCAAGGTCCTAGCCAAAAGGTTGTTCCAGAGGCGTTGTTGCAAGCTAAGTATTATTGACATCTATGCCCCACAGTAAGGGGGAGTGTTAAGGATGGTTTTTATATTTTTCTATTTCCTATGTCTCTTGTATGTAATTTGCCCTCTAGGGTTTCTCCTCTCTTTTTTAAGAGAGCCTTATAGCATCAATTGATTATTAGGCAAATTCAAAATGTCATTGATTAGAATAATCAAAGTGATCGATTGGAAACATCAACTTTAAGTGATCAATCGGGCTAGGTGGAGTGATTGATAGGAAAATAACAAGGGAGAATAGTGGTCGATCATGTCAACAGGTGTTGATCGATTAAGTGCTCTTGATCGATCATATTAACAAGGTTGCTCGATTAAAGTGGTTTGGACCTGAAATAAGATAATGTTAGAGTAAGATCCTAATATGTGTATATGTTATGCATGCATATATGCCCACTACAAATATCTTTCTTCTTTGCATTATCCATAACTTTCAGCTTGCCCGTTGAATTTGGCTTTGCTGTCCTTGTAAAGAAAGTGTTTAAGTATCTAAGTAGTTTTTCTTTTGTTCTTCGTTCTAATTGGTGGAAAACTAATCTATGTTATTCATGAGACCATAGGACTCTCTTATATAGGGGAGAGTCCCAATGGATAAATTACATACTGTGTACAACATAGACAGAGAATAAATAAACATATTAAAACATAGAAATATCTCTACACTCCCTTTCAAGAGGGACCATAGATGTCGATCATGCTCAACTTGGATCTACACTTCTGAAATGAGCCTCTAGCTAAGGCCTTGGAAGATATCTTTAGTATGCTCCCCTAAACTGACATGAGAGGTGGAGATGAAGCCTTTCTGAATCATATCATGTGTATAATGGCAATCCACCTCAATATGCTTTGTCCTTTCATGAAAAGCAGGATTATTGACAATAAATAGCGCAACATGTTGTCACACTATAAGTGCATGGGAAGTGGTACATCACTGCCAAGGTCGATCAAGACCGATCTAGCCTACATCATCTTAGCGGTCCTCTGTACTATAGCTCTGTGCTCTAAATCTGCACTGGATATGGCCATCACTTTCTGTTTCTTGCTCTTCCAGGATACTAGAGAGCCACCAATAAATATTGCTAACACTGAGGTAGACTTTCTGTCGTTAAGGTATCCTACATAATATGTATCCGCACAAGCTGAGACATTGAGAGATGTCCCTTTTTGAAAAATAGTCTTGCACCTGGAGATGACTTCACGACTTCAAGTACCTCAGAATCATGTGAACAACATCCATATGTACTTGTCTGAGTTGATCCATGAACTGGCTATCCCGTATATCAACAAATGTGATGTCTGGTCTGGTGATTGTAACATAAAGTAGCTTCCCAACCAGCTCTTTGTATCATTGTTGTAGTCTCATGCTGGGGTCCATAGGAGTAGTTGTAGGTCTGCAACCGCTCATGCATATTTCTGCTAAAAGGTCTGTAATATACTTCCTTTGGGTCATCACAAGACCCGCTGGTTCCTGGAGAACTCTAATCCCAAGAAGTATCAGAAAGGACCGAGATCCTGGGTAACAAATTGTTGTCCAAGGAACTCCTTAGCCTTGCTAATCCCCTGCACATCATCTCCTATAACGATGATATCATCAACATAAACCATAATAACAATTGTACCTTTTTGGGTTCTCTTAACAAAAAACGAGTGATATACATTCGACCTTGTGAACCATTTCTACTCAATCACGCCTGAGAGCTTTTGGAACCATGCTCTTGGACTTTGCTTAAGGTCATAGATAACCTTATGAAATCTACAAACTTGCTCACACTCCCTATTAACAACAAACCATGGTGGTTGCTGCATGTAAACTTCCTCTTGGAGATCACCATAGAGAAATGCATTCTTGACGTCGAGCTAAAACAATGGCCAATCTCGCACCATAACAACAATAAAAAGAATCTGAAGTGTAGAACAGCGGGCCACTGTGAGAAGGAATCCTGATAGTCCACCCCATATGTTTGGGTGAACCCTCACGCAACAAGCCTTACCTTATAACGATCTACTATACCATATGCTCGGTGTTTTACGTTGAACACTCACTTGCAACTGACAACAAATGCCTCCGGAGGAACATGGACTAAACTCCACGTGCCATTTGACTGTAACGCAACCATTTCCTCTTCCATTGCAAGACACCACTGATTGTCTTGCATAGCCTCCCGGTAAGTCCGTGGAATCTCCACGGTAGATAGATCCACAACAAACTTCCTGAAATCCGCTGACAGGTGTGCCATAACGATAGAAGCAAGATGATACGAGATATATGTACACCTCTGCTTCCTAAACGCAGTAGGAACCTCAAGATCATCAACAATATCGTCTACATGCTCACTAGCCTCCCGTGAAGGAACCTGCTCATCTTGTACAGTAGCATGCTACGGAGATAACTCACCATTGTCATCAGTAAAAATATTTTAATCAGAACATACCTGAGGTTTGCTGGATGATTTGGGAGGCCCATGAGCAGTAGATGGCATGTAGACGTAGAAATATGGATGTAGATCACAAACTCAAAAAAGGTGACATCAACACTAACGTAATACTTCCAATGAACATGATCGTAACACCGGTATCCTTCTATGTATTGGAATAACCTATAAAAACACATTGGATAGCTTTAGGGAAAGTTTATCAAGGGCAAGTAACAACTGAGGAACAAATGCCACAGAGTTAAACATATAAGGGCTGAGGGAGAACATATCCTTCTCGGGAAACGCAATCAAGAACAAGACAATGGAAGCCATACAATTCATAAGATAGCAAGCGACGAGGGCATCACCCCAAAAGGAGTGAGGAGCACATCTCTGAATCAAAAGAGTCTGTGTGACATCAAGTAAATGACGATGTTTATGTTTAGCAACACCATTCTACTGGGACATGTATGCACATGATGTCTGATGTAAAATACCAAGCGGTCGAAAGAAATGTGAAAGTTGTAAGCAAGTAAGGTACATAACTCCAGCGCATTGTCAGTGCGAACAAATTTGACAGTAGCAGAAAAGATATTCTTTATTTCATTGATAAATGATTGAATCACATTCCCAGTTTCAGACTTATTCTTTAACAGAAAAGTCCATGACAATCTAGAAAATTCATCTACTGCAAAAAGGTAGAATCTATGTCCCTAATGGTCGGGAACACGACTCGGACCCAAATATCTGGATGAATCAACGCAAAAAGAGAACTACTATTATGACCCTGACTACTCGTGAACGAAGACTGGTGATGCTTTCCTAGGTGACAAGCTTTACACTGGAAAGTAGAATGAGTAGAAATTTGAGTAAGCATATGCCACATCTTCTGAAGGGGTAGATGATCAAAACCGAGATGCTGCATAAAAGGGGAGACTGTTCCTATAGAACTAGATGCAGCACCGACATGAGGAGTATGGATCAATCGATGTAGGCCTCCCTGCTCATGGCCACATCCAATCACCCTGCCATGAGTATATCCTGAAACATAAGGGAAGATGGGTCAAAAATAGCACATTAATGTAAAGCTTTAGTAATCTGGCTAATAAACAATAAATTCATGGTAAAGTCAGGTGCATGAAGCACATTCTGAAGACGCTTGGATGCCGTCAGACTGATCTGCCCCTGTCCAGTAAGGGGAGAATGAGTCCCATCCGCTATGACCATTGATATGCCATGAGCTATCTATCTGTATGATGCAAATGTCTTTATCTCTATACATATGATGAGAGGCGATGGAAACCATAATCCATTTTGTAATATCAGCCTTATTAGAACTAGTAAGAGCATAATCACTATCTGAGATACTAGTCGAGGTAGAAGCAACCACATCGAAAGTGCTTAAGGACTCGGAAAATGTAGCAAGAGGCATGATTTCTCTCGGGCGAGAGACTAGGTCATCAAATCTCTTATCCGAAGTAGCACGAGCAGAAGCTGGAAAACCATGCTTAGAGTAACATGTATCCTCAGAGTGGTCATGACGGTGACAATAGCTGCATGGCTGATGAGGACCGTGACCACCTCCTTGACCGCGAAATTCTCGACCTCTGTACTGTGAAGTACCTCGTTTACTGTGGGATGCAGCCGTCACAGAGGAGGTCTGTGATGAATTGGACGACAAAACGATGATCCTGCTAAGTCGACGATATGCCTCTTCCATAGGAGGAATGGTAGCATTTGGAAGAATCTATGATCGAGCGGCTTCGTATTTTGGATCAAGAGCCTACAAGAAGATGCCAACCCTCGTGGCATTCATGTACTCCTACTGCTCAAGTATAGCTGCAAGAGGCATGAAGTTGTGAAGCTTCTCGAACATTCTTTGGAGAGATGCATATAGAGAATGCAGGGTCGTTCATTCCGTTTGATAGTGAATATGTCATGTTGTAACTGCAAGATCTTCGTCTCGTTTCTTGATTGTGAATAGGTGGCAACAAGAATATCCCACATTGCCTTGATAGTGGGCTGATGCAGAACATTATTAGTGATCTCTATCGTCAATGTACCAGTCAACCAGATGCATGCATACGCATCATCGGTCTCCCATGAGGCATTTGTCTCAGTCTTGTCAGTCGGCTCCTCTTCGGTAAGAATATGCATCTTAGTAGTAGACCGCATTAGGCTTATGAACTGCAATGGCCCATTGTTCGTAGTTCGTTCAATCCATCTTGACTATTGGCGTCGTATCTCGAAAGGTGTCTGTAGAGGAAGTAACAACCTTGTTTTCTGACATGATGCTGAATCTAAATACTGTTGAGATATTTCTACATTCCTATGTATCTTTTCAGTTATTTTATTTCTTTATGTCTATCATATGTCATTTACTCATAGGTCTCTCCCCTATATAAGAGAGCCTAGGGTTACAGGAATAAACATCTCTCTTATTTTTCTCCAACAACTGAGACTTATAAATCAAGGAAAAACTTGTCTACACGGACATGAGAGGAATTGATTGTGGGTATAGACTCAAACTGCAATCATTCCCATCAATATGTGGTTGTGTCCTAAGACAAGAGAGGGTAGTTTATCAATCTGAAATCACCTTGGAATCCTCAAAATTGGATCGTACGCAATCACTCGATCATCGCTACGGTGCCCTAGCATGATGCAACGGTGCATCCCTAGCCGAGATAGGGGCGTTACCACACGAGATAGGGGTCAACGAGGAGAGGCGGGGAGGCGGAGGTAGCTCTGAGCAGCAGGGGGTCCACGCGGAGGTGGCTTCGAGCGGTGGTGCCAGCTCCGGGCAGCGGCGGCGTAGGCGGCATGTACGGGTGGGCTGCAGGTAGGGTTAGGGTTTGGGTATGAGAACTCTAGTCTAGTATCTTCACTCTGATACCATGTTGGTGGAACAATAATCTATGTTATTCATGAGACCCTGGGGCTCTCTTATATATGGGAGAGTCCCATTGGGTAAACTACATATTGTGGACAGCATAGATAAAGAATAAATACTAAAATATAGAAATATCTCTACAGTCCTCCATAAATTGACTATTTTGTGCTTCACACTTGGAGTGAAGTTGTCATAAAATATGGGGATATTTACCCAGCAGACCCTAAAATCTTTCGAAATTACCTCTACGACCTTTGAAACATCATAATTCCTCCCACGACCCCATAAACTTGCTCCGTCTTACCCAACAAACCCTCCTGTCAATTTTAACTACATTTGAGTTAGTTACTTGGGTTAGTCGTGAGTTAATCTAACCAATTAAACATCGAACGGTTACGATTAGCCAAAAAAAGTCCTGCAGTAGACCTGCGGGGAGAGAGTAGGGATACGGCATCCCTGGAGGGCTCCATCATCAGGGGCGAGCAGGAAGCTTGGTAGGGGGCGGTGAGCAGCGGTGCGACCAGGGAGCTTGGGAGGGAGCGGCGTAGAGAGCAGCGGCGCGGGCCAGGGTGCAGCGGCATGAGAGCTTGAGAGGGGCGGAGCGGGCTAGCGTGCAGAGCGCCGCGCGCGGGGAGGGAGGGGTTGCAGCGGTGCGCGCGGTGGGAGGGAGGGGGGTTTAAGCGGCGCGCGGGGAGGGGGGGGTTGCAGCACCGCACGCGGGGGGAGGGGGGCTGGGTTGCAGCGGCGCGTGGGGGTTGCAGCGCCGCGCGCGGGGGGAGGGGGGTGGGCTGCAGCGGCGCACGCGGGGGAGGGGGGTGCAGCGGCGCGCGGCGGGGTGGGAGGGTGGGGGGGGCTGCAGCGCCGCGCGCGGGGAGGGAGGGGTTGCAGCGGCGCGCGCGGTGGGAGGGGGTTGCAGCGCCGCGCGCGGGTGGAGGGGGGTGGGTTGCAGCGACACTCGTGGGGAGGGAAGGGGGGTTGCAGCGCCACGCACAGGGAGAGGGTGGTTGCAGCGCCGCCCCGGGAGGTTGCAGCGCCGCGCGCGGGCGGAGGGGGGTGGGTTGCAGCGGCATGCGCGGGGGAGGGGGTAGCAAGGAGTAGCGGCTTCGGTTCATACAGACCATTCGAGCAGAGGAGGGAAGGAGCTGAGCACGGTGCTCGTCCGCGACGGAGGGGAGAGCAGGGATGGAGAAGCTGTTCGCGAGGCTCTCGATGACGGAAGTGGTGAGGCTCAAAGCTTGGCGTTGACGGAGGAGCGGCTCATGGAAGATCAACTCATCTGAGATGATGTAGTGGCATTAAATGTAAATTTGATAAACAAATTTGGTATAATATAAATGAACATAATGGAATCAGGTTAATTTTAACGGGTAAATGAACGGGAGTTAACCGCAGGATCTGTAGGGTAAGGGTTAGCAAGTTTACAGGGTCGTGGGAGGAATTATGATGTTTCAAAGGTCGTAGAGGTAATTTCGAAAGATTTCAGGGTCTGCTGGGTAAATATCCCTAAAATATGCAATGATATATGTACTCACAAAGTTTGTTATCATCAAAATAATAATACAAGTTGTTGAAGGGAATAAACCAGATAAATTCCATTAACCCTAGAGCTCTCTTATATAGGAGAAAAGCTCTATGGGTAATTTACATAAACAAGACAATTAAAAACAAGAATCACATAATTATTCTAATACTCCCCCTCAAGCTGGAGCATATATATCTAACATGCTCAGCTTGGAACAACATAGATGAAAAGGACCTCTAGCAAGAGCCTTGGTGAACATGTCTGCAATCTGCTCTCCTGATGATACATAAGACGTCGAAATCAGCCCCTTTTGAATCAAGTCTCGTGTGTAATGACAATCCACTTCAATGTGCTTTGTCCTTTCATGGAAGGCTGGATTATTGGCTATGAACAAGGCTGCCTGATTATCACATTTAAGATGCATGGGAAGAGGTACTTCAATAGTTAAATCAGTCAAGACCGATTTAACCCACATCATCTCAGCACTACCTTGGGCCATTGCCCTATATTCTGACTCTGCACTGGATCGAGCCACGACAGTTTGTTTCTTACTCTTCCATGCTACTGGTGAGCTGCCAACAAATACAATAAAGCCTGAAGTAGACTTTCTATCATTAGGGCACCCAGCATAGTCTGCATCCGCACAACCTGTGACAGATATAGAGGTATCTTTCCTAAACAGAAGACCAGCACCTGGAGACGACTTCAGATATCTCAAAATCATAAAAACAGCATTCATGTGAGCCTGTCTGGGTTGCTCCATAAACTGACTTACCTTACTGACAGCAAAGGATATATCTGGTCGGGTAATAGTGACATATAACAACTTCCCCACGAGCTCTCTATACCGTCTCTTGTCCACCTCCTCAGAGTCATCATCATAGAGTTTGACATTAGGATCCATAGGAGTAGTAGCTGGTCTACATCCTGCCATTCCTGTCTCAGATAACAGATCAGTAACATACTTCCGCTGTGTCATTACCATGCCTTGCTCATTTCTTGCAAATTCCAATCCCAAAAAATAACGAAGTGTACCCAGATCCTTCGTAACAAACTGCTCACTGAGAAAATCCTTGGCCGCTTGAATGCCTTGCTTATTACTACCAGTGATAACAATAGCCTGAAGATTTGTTCTTGAGTTTGTTTTATGTCATTTTCGAGAGCCAGATTTTGATGAAGATTTACATATAAGTTTGTTCAAGTTCTGCGTCATTCAGCATCATGCTATCATTGCTAGGGTTTCTTGTTTGAAACCCTAGACATACTGTCTCAGAGATTCAGAGATCGTTCATCGACCGTCAAGGCTTCTCCAGTGGCATGGCCCCAGGCTCTTCACCGCTGAAGTGGGGAAATCTGCGGAAGAAGATGGATCATCTTTTGCAGTGGAAGATGGCCAAATCGAAGATGCCAAGTGTAGGGTGACACCGCTCTGTGGTATTAGAGCGGGTTCGATTCTTGAGGCTTTGTTCTTATGTTTTTCCGAGATTCGATTATCAGAAAACATGTCCGGTTGTTGTTGTTATGTTCGAGTTTTATATTTAGGGTTTCTTTTTGAAACCTAATCTTCTGGAGTTTTCGTCATGGGGCATCTTCAGCCGCAGTTTTTTTTCGTCATCGACGATCTTCTCCGGCCGCTATCAGGCGGCAAGGCTCCAGAAGATCCGCATACAGTGGTGCCGTATATCTCCTCCAGGCGGCGCCACACTCTCCTCCTCCCTCTGCGCGCGCAACCCAGTTCTCCATGGCCTCCAGCAGCCGGCGCGCTGCCCAGATCTCCAGCAAGAGGCGGCGGCGCCCCCAGGCGGTGCCGCACTGCCGATGGCGCGACCCTCCCCAAGCACGAAACCTGCGCCGACGAAGCCTCTGCTTCGGTGGAGGTGGTGGTGGAGGGGGTGGTGGTATAGGCTGTGGTGGTGGTGGCGGCACAGTAGAGCATGGAATAGATGGTGGAGGAGGGACATAGATATCATCACCTTAGTCTGAATGAGTGAGGCTGTCACATGTAGGAGAGAAATACATAATGGATTCAAAGAAGGTGACATCAGCACTAACATGGTACCGTCGTCTAACTGGATCAAAACACCGATACCCTTTTTGGATTTTGGAATAACCCACAAAAACGCATTTGACAGCTCTGGGAGAGAGCTTGTCAAGACCAGGAGAGAAGAGATGAACAAATGCAACGGAGCCAAAGACGCGAGGTGTTAGTGAGAAAAGATCCTTCTCGGGAAACGCAGTCAAGAATGGGATCTTCTCTCCTAACACTGATGAAGGCATACGGTTGACCAGATAACAAGCAGTTAGAACCGCATCCCCCCAATAGGAGTGAGGGGCACGACTCTGAATCAAAAGGGTCCTGGTAATGTCCAACAAATGACGATGTTTCCGCTCAGCTACCCCATTTTGTTGGGAAGTGTAAGCACATGACTTCTGATGCACAATTCCTTGAGACATAAGGAATTTTGAGATATGAGAACTACATAATTCAAGAGCATTATTAGACCGTATGAACTTCACTCGAGCAGAATAAATATTTTTTATTTCAATAATGAAAGACTGGATAACAGACGCAGCATCAGACTTATTTTTAAGTAGAAAAACCCATCATAACCTAGAAAATTCATCAACAACAACAAGATAAAACCTGTGTCCTTGAAGATCAGGGACACGACTGGGACCCCAAATATCAAAATGTAGCAGCTCAAACAGACCATGACTACTTGGACCTATACGACTAGGAAATGACGAACTGTGATGTTTGCCAAGTTGGCATGCCTCACACTGAAAATTAGACTTGGGAGAAATCTGCGGAAGAAGATGGACCATCTTTTGCAGTGGAAGATGGCCAAATCGAAGATGCCAAGTGTAGGGTGACACCGATCCAGCCTTCATAGAAGAGACATCAGCATAAGGAGATTGCACCAGTCTATAAAGACCCCCTTGCTCACAGCCAGTTCCAATCACTCTGCCCGTTAGTATGTCCTGAAACACAAGAGCAGATGGGTCAAATATGGCACGACAATGTATATCTTTAGTGATTTGACTAATGGATAGTAGATTCATAGAAAAATCAGGAGCATAAAGAACGTTCTGAAGTCGTATCCCCGGGGTCAATTGCACCTCCCTCTGACCAGTAATGGGGGAGTGTGTTCCGTCAGCAATTACCACGGACCGTCCTGTCTGAGTCACAGTAAAAACATCCAATTGCTTTTTGTCACCACATAGATGGTGAGATGCTCCTGAGTCCATAATCCATTCTGATAGATCGGCTCTGTAACAACTAGTAAGTGCATACGTTGTACCTAAAGAGGATGCTGATGCTGAACCGGCTATCTCTGACGATCCTGAAGTACCAGCTGATCCCTGGCTAGGCATGATCTCCCGGAGTCTCGATACTAACTCCTCAAACCTCTGATCCGCGACTAGGGAAGGACCCCCTTCCTGCTGAGCCTGCTCCGCCACACGTGCCGTAGTAGTAGGAAACCCATGCTTAGAATAGCATGTTTCCTTAGTATGTCCAGTCCTGCGACAGTAGGTGCACGGCTGTCTAGGAGGTCTGTTACCTCCTCCTCGACCACGACCAACCCTACCTCTGAAATGGGAGTAGCCTCCTCTGCCGCGAGAAGAAGCCATGGCAGAAGGTGTCGGAACTCCACCATGCGATATGGAGAGTCTACTTAACCTGCGATAGGCCTCTTCCATAGGTGGTATGGTGGCATCTGTAAGAATCTGTGCTCGGGCGGCATCATACTCCGGATCAAGGGCTGCTAAAAACACTCCAGTCATCACCGAGTCCCTGTACGCTTTGAGCTGCTCCGGTGTAGCTGTCAATGGAATGTATCCGTGTAGCTTCTCAAACATACCCCTCAGAGAGGTGTACAGGGTAAGGAGAGGACGCCCGTTCTGCTTCGAGGTAAAGATATCATGCTGGAGCTGTAAGATCTTGGACTCGTTCTTTGCCGGAGAGTATGTGGCTGCCAGGATATCCCACATCGCCTTCGCAGTGGGTTGACTCAGAATGTCGTTGGCTATTTCCATGGTCACAGTACCGGATAGCCAAACACGCGCATAGGCGTCGTCAGCCTCCCATGAGGCATTAACCCCAGTCTTGTCCACAGGTTCCTCTTGTGTGAGGATATGCTTTTTGCCATTGCACTGCATAAGACTCATGAACTGCATGGCCCACAGTTCATAGTTCGTACCATCCATCTTCACAACGGGTGCTGGACCTTTGAAGGCACCCAGAGATGGAAAATCTACCTTGTTGTCTGACATGACGACAACACTAGCCTGTAACTGGGGTTACACAATCAAACGACGATGTCTACTTGTGCATAGACACAAAGCGGTCACGCGCACAGAACATGTGAAGCACGGCTGGACAGAACTTGTACTTTCAGGCTTTTCGCGCAACGGGACTTGCGCGCACAGGACTTGCGTGCACAGTAACGCACACGCACATGCTTCTTCAGACTGGATGTGGCTTCACATGCACACGCACAGTAACTTCTATGAATGCTGGATGGGGCGATTAGTTTAGGGCACCACAGAGTCCCCTTGCGTCACAGAAGGGCTTCACGGGAATCGCCAGAGATGAGGGGCTTCACGGGAATCGCTAGAGATGAGGGGCTTCACGGAAATCGCCAGAGCCCTTGGACA
The DNA here is from genome assembly GCA_037367405.1 of Ottelia alismoides. Lineage (NCBI taxonomy): Eukaryota > Viridiplantae > Streptophyta > Magnoliopsida > Alismatales > Hydrocharitaceae > Ottelia > Ottelia alismoides. Next base: position 36,384 of record JAZKJV010007634.1, read on the forward strand.
CAGAAGGGCACACAGACTTGCGCCAGAGCCCCCTCGCGATCAGAATCGCGCAGAGGAATCGTCAAGGGAATCGCCAGAAGCTTCGCGCGATCAGAGGAAATGCCAGGGGAATCGCCAGACTTGAATCGCGCGTGCGGCAGAACTCCGATCAGAGGAGAATCGGCAGGGGCTTCGCGGCAGGGGCTTCGCGCGATCAGAGGGGAATCGCCAGGGGCTGAAGCACTCGATCTGGCACCCAGGCGCGCGTGAGTGCGAGCGGCAGCCCAGCTGCGCGTGCGGCGGCGCGTGAGGCGGCGCTGATGGAGAGAGAGGCCGGCGGGTAGGGGTGGGCTAGGGTTTAGGGTTCCAGAACTCCGGTCTAGGACCGTCGCTCTGATACCATGTTGAAGGGAATAAACTAGATAAATTCCATTAACCCTAGAGCTCTCTTATATAGGAGAAAAGCTCTATGGGTAATTTACATAAACAAGACAATTAAAAACAAGAATCACATAATTATTCTAACACAAGTAGCATGCAATCATGGTACTAATGATTAGCACTTAGATAATATCTCTTGGAGGATTGGTCATAATGTATAAGTCCTTATGGTATTGGCTTATTCCACAAAGATGCATTTGACCGCTCTCGGTGATAACTTGTCTCTGGGATTTGGATATAAACAAAGGTAGTGGACCCAAAGGATTTTAGATGGAACCGATAACATTTCCTTGTTAAGAAAGAGAATCGACAAAGTGTCGTCAAAAAAGGGAATAGAGAATGGGACATGTTTTCTCGAGATAGACGAAGGCATTCCGATTGATCAAGTAGCTTGCCCCAAGCACATCATTTTTCCCAGCAACACCATTCTGTTAAGAGGTATAAGCACATGAGATCTCGTGAATAGTGCTAATATTAGCATAGAAAGAACATGAGATATCGCAAAATTCCAAGGCATTGTAAGATCGAACTATGTTAACAGGAACATAGTTTTTATGTCAAAGATAAATGATTCTGTTGACGCATATTGAGTTATTGTACCTCTTCGTTATTTTCTTTTCTTGTTATGCTCTTTATGTAATTTACCCATAGGCTACTCTCCTATATAAGAGAGCCTAGGGCTATGGAATAGAAATCATCTCATTCTCTTTTCCCAACATGGTATCAGAGCGACGGTCCTAGACCGGAGTTCTCGAAACCCTAACCCTAACACCCCACCCGCCGGCCCTCTTCTCTTCTCTCTCTCTCTCTCGATCGGCGTGCCATCAACGCCGCCGCCTCTACCGGACGCAGCCCCTGCGCAGCCCTAGCGCAGCCTCTGCGCAGCCGTGCACAGCCATAGCGTGCCGCACGCGCAGCCCTAGCGTGCCGCACGCGCAGCCCTAGCGTGCCGCACGCGCAGCACCTGCGTGCACAGCCTCCCTGCGCATCCTTGCGCGCTGTGCCCTGTATCTGCTTGCATCAACCGTGCGCTAGCACAGCCACTGCGCGCTTCAGTCGTGCGCCGACTGTGCCTCCCTTGTGCAGCCTGTGCGCAACTTCTTTGTACGTATAGGTCTTAGCACAAACACCTTTATGGGGATAGTTGCTTGAAGTCTACACATGCAACTAACCCCATCTATGGTATTGTAGACAAAACATATCATTTGTCAGTCGTTCCAGTCTTTATTTTGCAATATGTCAGAGAGCAAGGCAGATATTCCATCTATTGGCGCATTCCGTGGTCCGGCGCCTATTGTCAAGATGGATGGTACCAACTATGAACTGTGGGCAATGCAGTTCATGAGCATGATGAAGTCTACGGGTAAGAAGCATATTCTTACCGAATCAGAGCCTGCTGAGAAGACTGGAACCTATGCCTCCTGGGAGGCCGATGATGCGTATGCCAAAGTCTGGCTATCTGGCACATTGGCTATTGAGATTGCCAATGATATCCTCCATCAACCCACAGCGAAGGATATGTGGGACATTCTGGCCGCCACATACTCTCAGGCGAAGAACGAGACAAAGATCCTTCAACTCCAGCATGATATCTTCACCATCAAGCAGAATGGTCGTCCACTACATTCTCTCTATACATCACTGAGAGGGATGTTTGAGAGGCTATATAGCTTCATGCCCTTGACAGCTACGCCCGAGCAGCAGAAGACATACAGGAATGCTACTATGGTGGGTGTGTTTCTAGCTGCACTTGATCCAGAGTATGAGGCAGCACGTTCTCAGATTTTAGCGGACTCGACTATTCCTCCCATGGAGGAAGCTTTTCACAGATTGAGCAGGATCACAGTGCCTTCATCTGCTGCGAGTCAGAATTCCTCAGCTATGGCAGCCAACAGAGGCCGCGGGTTTCATCATCAAGGCCGTGGGCGTACTCCTCGTGGAAGGGGTGGCCGTACTAGGCCAACCTGCACATATTGTCACCGAGTTGGGCACAATGAAGACACATGCTATTCAAAGCATGGATTCCCTGCATCTGCACGAGCCGCTGAGCAGATAGAGCCCCCATCTGCTGCTACCCTGGATCAACGATTTGATGATCTAGTTGCCCGCCTCAGGGGCATCATACCACCATCTGGCCCAGCAACGACTACAGAGAGTCATACTGATACTGTTGCCTCTGCCTCTGCCTCTGCTTCTGCATCTACTAGTACTTCAGGTAGTACACTTGCACTCCACAGTAGTAGATCTCATATACTGCCATGGATCATGGACTCGGGCGCCACACATCATTTATGTGGCGACCAGAGTCTACTTACAGGATACACCCAGATTCCTCCAGGACGGACAGTAGTAATTGCTAATGGCACGCATTCCCCTATCACTGGTCAGGGGGAGATTAGATTGACACCCTCTATGCAGCTGAAGAATGTCCTACATGCACCACATTTTTCTATGAATCTGTTGTCAATTAGTCAGATTACGAAGGATCTCCACTGCCGAGCTATTTTTGATCCATCTTCTTTGATTTTTCAGGACATCCGTACGGGCAACGTGATTGGTCATGGCTATGAGCAAGGAGGCCTTTACCGTCTGAACCAGACCTCATTTGCTGGAACCACATCCTCTCCCGCTGAACAAGTATCTCCTCTCCTTTGGCATCTGCGTTATGGTCATTTACCGCTCCAGAAGTTGCGTCTAGTCCTACCCTATAGTCTCTCTCACACACCTATCCAGTGTGAGGCGTGTCAGTTGGGAAAACATCACAGGTCGTCTTTTCCCAGCAGTCAAGGTCGGAGTAGTAACTCCAAGTTTGAGTTGTTTCATGTCGATGTCTGGGGTCCGAGTCGTGTTCCCGATCATCAGGGGCACAGGTTTTATATTGTATTTGTGGATGACTACTCTAGAGCATCATGGGTATTTCTAATGAAAAATAAGTCTGAAGCAGGAAATATTGTTATTCACTTTCTAAATGAGATTCAGAATGTTTTTTCCACATCTGTCAAAATTTTGAGAAGTGACAATGCCTTGGAGTTGTGCACCAACAATCTAGCCAACTACTACTCCTCTAAAGGAATCATACACCAAACTTCTTGTGCTCATACGTCTCAGCAAAATGGGGTTGCAGAAAGAAAACACCGTCACCTACTCGATGTCACAAGGTCACTTCTTATTCAGAGTCATGTTCCGTACTCATACTAGGGTGATGCAGTTCTTACTGCATGCTATCTTATCAATCGTATGCCTTCGTCCGTCTTGAATGAACAGGTTCCTTTCTCACTTATTTATCCTGACAAGGATCTGTTCATTCTTACCCCTCGTGTGTTTGGGTCAGTCGCTTTTGTCCATCAGTTGTCGCCTGGTTCTGACAAGCTCTCTCCTAGGGCTGTCAAGTGCGTCTTTGTGGGGTACTCCAGAACTCAAAAGGGGTACAAGTGTTTTGACCCTGTGCGTCGGCGGTATATGATCAGTGCAGATGCTACATTTTTTGAATCCATTATGTATTTCTCAGAAACAGGGAACATGCAGTCACCACCTATATCTCCTGATACCGTATTCATGACACCACCAACCTCACCACCGTCAACACCATCACCACCACCACCGCCACCACCACCATTGCCACCCCACCGCCATCAACAGTCTCCCCGTTACCATTCCATTACACCCGCAGGCCGAATCCAGCTCATGGTCCTGACCATTCAACTAGCTCGCCTATGGTATGTAATGAAAATATTAATGTTGATGGATCTGACGACATTTCTGAGCAGGAGGCATTACAGGAGCATGTTGACAGCACAGAGGATTTGGATGTTCCAATCGCTCTACGCAAGCCGAAGAGAAGCTGTGCCAAATATCCAGTATCAGCAGCTGTGTCTTTTGAGAGGCTATCTGGACACTTCAAGACGTTTGCATTGGCACTTTCAGCTACAGACATTCCACGGAACCACCATGAGGCTTTGCAGGATTCTAGATGGCGGCTAGCAATGGAGGAAGAGATGGCGGCACTTCAGTCTAGAGGAACTTGGAGTTTGGTTACTATACCTCCAGATGTCAACCCGGTGAGTTGCAAATGGGTGTTTACAGTTAAACACAATGCAGATGGCTCCATTGACAGGTACAAGGCACGCCTAGTTGCACGGGGATTCACACAGACATATGGGGTAGATTACCTTGACACGTTCTCTCCTGTGGCGCGTCACTCTACTCTGCGGATCCTGCTATCAGTTGCAGTCACTAGAGAATGGCCACTATATCAACTAGATGTGAAGAATGCATTTCTGTATGGAGACTTGCAGGAGGAAGTCTATATGCAACAGCCACCAGGTTTTGCTGTTGAGGGGGAGTGTTCCAAGGTTTGCAGATTACATAAGGCCATCTATGGCCTTAAGCAGAGTCCCAGAGCATGGTTCCAGAAGCTGTCAGACCTCTTTGAGAAACAAGGATATAAACGCTCTAATGCTGATCATTCCTTGTTTGTACAGAAGACGGCGAGAGGAATTATTGTAATCATGGTTTATGTTGACGATATCTTGATTACAGGTGATGATGACCAGGGCATTAAGCAGGCAAAGGAAAGGCTGGGGACCGAGTTTGTCACCAAGGACCTGGGAGTCCTTAGATATTTTCTGGGGCTGGAATTTGCAAGAAATCCGTATGGACTAGTCATGTCACAGAGGAAGTATGTTACAGATCTACTGAGTGAGACAGGTATGCTAGGGTGTCGACCTGCTACGACACCAATGGACCCTAGCATGAAGCTGTATGATGATGACACAGAGGAGGTGGACAGGAGAAGATATAGAGAACTGGTAGGCAAACTGTTATATGTCACGATCACTAGGCCAGATATATTATTTGCAGTGAGCCGTGTGAGCCAGTTCATGGAGCAGCCACGCCAAGTGCATATGGATGCAATACATATGATACTTAGATATCTCAAATCTTCTCCAGGTAAAGGTCTGCTATTCAAGAAAGGAAAGGGGATTTCTATCTCAGCATGCGCAGATGCAGACTATGCAGGCTGTCCTAAGGACAGGAAGTCCACCTCAGGGTATGCGGTCTATGTTGGAGATGCCCTAGTCTCATGGAGGAGCAAGAAACAAACTGTGGTAGCTAGATCTAGTGCTGAATCCGAATATAGGGCAATGGCCCATGTTACTACAGAGATGATGTGGGTGAAAGCGGTGCTGACAGATTTATGCTTAGATGTACCACTTCCTATGAACTTGGAGTGTGATAATCAGGCTGCTTTATTTATTGCAAACAACCCTGCATTCCATGAACGGACCAAGCATATTGAGGTGATTGTCACTTCATACGAGACATGATTCAGAAAGGATTCATTGCCACATCTCATGTTACTTCAGAGAACCAGACTGCAGATATATTCACCAAGGCATGCTACGAGGTCCATTTCAGAAGTGTGCTTCCAAGCTGAGCATGATTGACATCTATGCTCCATCTTGAGGGGGAGTGTTGACGCATATTGAGTTATTGTACCTCTTCGTTATTTTCTTTTCTTGTTATGCTCTTTATGTAATTTACCCATAGGCTACTCTCCTATATAAGAGAGCCTAGGGCTATGGAATAGAAATCATCTCATTCTCTTTTCCCAACAGATTCGATTACACTTCTCGATCATATTTATATTTTAGCAAAAAAATTAATGAAAGCTGTTAAAGGACCGTTATCATGCCATCTCTTACCATCCTGGTAAGAGGAATATGTCATGTGCTTTAGTTGAAGTTGCATTATTCCTATGAACAAGTTTATGCACCGATATAAAAAGCATCTAGACATCTAGTTTTTAATCGAAAGCCATATTCCTCATCCTTGGGGGCAACTATTTGCCTTTAGACTTAGAATAATGACTGGATTTACTTAAAAATATAATTTCAGTGAAATTGGCAATGTTTATATCATTTCTACTATTACAGCTACCTATCACCATTTGTTTCAGTATCCAGTTACATGTGTAGGTGACCATTGGAGATTTGTTTAGTTTCGGTATCCTGTTACATGTATACATGACCATTGGAGATTTGTTTACTGTAACATTCTAAATAAAATGCTGACATTGCATGTTTCCTTTTTCTTCAAATATTCCAATGACCAACTTATTGTAGCAGGTTGTTGTTTTTGAACGAGGAGATTTGGTTTTTGTGTTTAATTTCCATCCAGAGAATACATATGAGGGGTAAATATCCTGATTGCCAGGGTTCTACAATTCTGCTAATAATGAATGTCATATAATTTTTCTGATTATTTTCCAATGCATAGGTACAAAATCGGATGCGACTTACCAGGAAAATACAGGGTGGCATTAGACAGTGATGCATTGGAATTTGGTGGGCTTGGAAGGGTAAAGATCATAATTTTGTACATTTTTATATGAAAATCTGCAGCTTAAATGGCAATGTCAGTAGAATACCCAGCAAAATATCATACCATCCTTTGCAGTAATGTAAACTTAAACATTTCTGGGCTTCCATCAATTTCTTTTTGTAGAGGATGATATAGACCATGGTATTGCTTGGTCTCGCATTCAAGCAAACCCTATCCTACCAAGTTCAGTTATACTTCAGTTTTGTAATGGCTGTTTAAAGAAAAACCAAATTGTTGCTTGTGAGGTCGAGAAAATTGTCATGTTTTATACAAAATCCAGTCATCAAGGTTGACATTTCTTTTGAAGTTTGATAGGCCTATTATCTGATGCACTTCTTGAATTAAATTTGAATAGCACATTAACAATAATTACGATGTTAATTTATGTGGTTCGAGATAGTCCAGATAATTGTTCTTTCCAGGGGAGGATGCACAGGGGTCTGATCTTTCTTCTCACTGAAATTCGTAGGATAGGCCTCACTCACACAGAACTCTAAATAGGTGATGTGGGACTGACAGCTTCACAATAGATGAATTTTCCACAAGAGTTAATTACTCGGTTGACTCAATCCTTTGCTGCCTGGCCTTTAATAAAGTGGAATATTGTTGAAGTTTTTATATACGTGCATCCCATATACTGTGGAAATCGTTATATTATTAGTGGTGTACCCTTGATTTACAAATATACATTACACGACTTTCCTAACGTTATTGTTAGCCTAGTTAAGAAATGAATATTTTAGAAGGTTTTTTTTATTTTAACTACAATATAAAAACAATTCCAATTTTAAATCATGAAAATTCTAAGAAGGATGGTGCTTAAATCATCTCATCCATTAGGATGGATATGACCCATTTCTTCGTTCTAACGCTTCCCAACAGGTTGGTCATGAAGTTGACCATTTCACATCTCCAGAGGGCATACCAGGTGTGCCAGAGACCAATTTCAACAATCGTCCCAGCTCATTTAAAGTGTTGTCACCTTCTCGAACTTGTGTGGTATGTCACAAATTCTCATTTCCATATCCTATTAAACCTTCTGGTTTATATTGGTCCTTAATCATGATTTTATCTGGGAACTCCAGGCTTATTACAGGGTACCAGAAGATTCCGGAAGTTGCGAAGGTGAGATGAATAATACTGATGATAAATCATCTGAACAGGCATCCACTGAGGAGATAGTTGAATCGACTCCTTATTTACAAGTCGCATTACCAGCCGCAATCAGAGATTATGAAATTGATGAGTTTGAAGACTCTCCAAATGATGACTGAGGTTTCACTTGTTGCAAGATAATTACCACATGGGTTCTACATCGGCTTGACAATGGAAAAATACTTCGGCATCTCCCAAAACTCGGCTTCATGTACTTATGTGCCAGGAAGTTCTACGATATTCCAAAGAAACTGTCGCCTAGTCCTGTATGTATATGTCATCAACACTTTTAAGCTAGAAGAGCTGAAGTTCTGTAACAAACAGTTTTGCATATAAATCGTCTCTTGCATTTTTTTCATGCCACAATTTGCGTACTTCTTTTGGGTCAAAAATATGTTTTCCTTATATATTTTCATTATTCTTTATTACATTCGTTCCTATACGCTGTCATAGCTGTCATCATACTGGAACAACAGAGATGTTGAAATTTTCTTTGTTTGAGCCTCAGGAGATGGGGAGATTTAGGCTGGCCTTTAGTTAGGAGCTAACAAGGACAGTTTATAAGAGAAATTTCTATATAAATATTCTGAACTGCACA